>CAKNYM010030512.1:0-13567 GCA_932195095.1 Andricus curvator
TTCAAAGGTTTTAAAGATTTTAGAAAGGTTATAGTAAACTAGATTTTTAAGATTTCAAAAGGTTTTACACAGATTGAAAATATTTGAATGATTTTTAATGAATACAAAAGATTTCAGAAACATTTCATAGAAATTTCATAAATACCATATATCAAAATAATACAAGAATTCCAAAGATTTCAAAACATTTCAAAGATTTTAAACGATTTCAAAGATTTCGATGACTTCAAACGAATACGAAAGATTTCACAAACAAAGATTAAAGAAGGATTTCACAAATATTTGAAAGATTTCATAAAAATTTCAAAAGATTTCAACAAATTTCAAAAAATTTCAAGGATTTTAAAGTTTTCAAAGATTTCAAATATTTTACAAAAATTTGAAAAGATTCCAAAAGATTTCACAGAAATGTCAAGATTTCACAGATTTTAAGTACTTCAAGAGATTTCA
The DNA here is from genome assembly GCA_932195095.1 of Andricus curvator. Classification (NCBI taxonomy): domain Eukaryota; kingdom Metazoa; phylum Arthropoda; class Insecta; order Hymenoptera; family Cynipidae; genus Andricus; species Andricus curvator. The sequence continues at coordinate 451 of CAKNYM010030512.1, forward strand.
ACGAATTCGCAAAGATTGCAAGGATTTCAAAGACGACTTATGTTCGCAAAAAATTAAGAATTTGTTTATTTATGGTTCTGCCTTCTTTAGAAATTATTGAACAATAAAAATGAAATGATTTTCGTTCCTAACAATCGCTGGACACCCTGAATTAGTTACTTTTTTGATCCGCGGTTAGTAAAAAGTTACTTATTTTATGAAAAATTTAATTTTGGTTACTTTTTCGCCCGAAAAAACTAAATGAATTATTTAATTAATCTTATTATTAAAAAACTTGTGAATAATTCAAATTTTTCAGTAAATTTGGCACATTAGAGCCGGGAAAATTAGGGAATAACAATAAAATAATAATTAGTTCGTATGTAAAATGTATAAAAACGACTATTAATTGAATTATTATGAATTCTGATAAAAATTGCAATTTAGCTAAAATGTCTAGTTTTTAATTTGAAATTTAAATCTTTTTTATTGAAATATTGAACAATGTATGATATTTTTCGATTAGAATTTATCTTCTTTGGTTGAAATTCGGTTAAAAGTTGAACACTTTTTGTTAAAACTTTATTTTTATGTTGAAAATTCATCATTTTAGTTGAAAATTCGTCTTTGTTGGCAGAAAATTAATCTTCTTGAATGAAAATCACCCTTTTGTTTAAAAATACATAGTTTTATTTGAAAATTCATCTTTTTGGTTAGAAATGTACTAATTTTTTTGTGAAAATTCGTCTTTTTCAGTTAAAGATTCGCCTGTTTTCGTAAAAAATTCAACTATTTGGTGGGCAGATAGCTTATTTGTAAAAAAATCGTATTTACTGGTCGAAAATTCAACTGTTTTGTAAAAATTGATCTTTTTTGGCTTAAAAACTCAACAATTTGGTTGAAAATTAACCTATTTTGTTGAAAAATCGTGTTTTTTGAATGAATTCTACTGGTTTGTATATTAAATTGAAATATTTTTTGGTCATTATATCAACTATTACATTTTTCGTTAACAACTCATCTTTTTTAGTCAGAAAAATTCAAAAATTTTGTTAAAAGTTGAACTACTTTCTTAAACATACATTTTTTTTGTTGAAGATTCATAATTTTGGTGGAAAGTTCGTCTTTTTTGGTAAAAAATCTTTATTTTTGGTTACTTTTTTTCCAAATTGTTCCTTTTCGGTTACTTTCTTGAGAGAAGTATGGTTACTATTTTTGAAGCTTGACCCGTTCCGAGCCCTGAGTTACTGAAAAGTTACGTTATTTGTAACTTTTACGGTAACTTCGTTACTATTTTAAAAAGTAACTTTTACTGTAACTTATTTACGATTTTTGCAGTAACTTGGAACTTTAATTACTTTAAAATTACTTTGTGTTTTTGCTATATCTCCTATCACGAGAGATTTATGGGGAAAAAATTAATCTAATTTGTTTAAAAATTCAGCTATTTTGTTGAAAATTCGTCTTTTTTTGTTGAATTCAACTGTGATTTCAAATTAAAATCTTTTTTGGTTGAAAATTCATATATTTTGTTAAAAATTGAGCTATTCTGGTAGAAAATTCAATTGTTTGGTTGCAAACTAGCATTTTCTTGAAAATTGATATTTTGGATGGAAATTCAACTAATTTTGTAGTCAACTGATCTGATTTTGTTGAGGATTCAGCTATTTTGTTGATATTTGGTCTTTTTTTAGTTGAATTTGATTGATTTCAAATAAAAATATTTTTTGATCAAAAATTCATGTATTTTGTTGAAAATTAAACTATTTTGGTAGAAAATTCAATTATTTGGTTAAATAGTAAGATTTTTCTTGAAAATTCATATTTTCGGTTTGAAAATGCAACTGTTATGTAGAATATACGTCTTTTTGGCTTGAAAATTCAACAGGTTATATAGACATTTTTAAAATTCTTTCTTGGTTCAAAATTCGGCTTTTTCTTTTCAAAATTTTGTTCGTAAAAAATCTCATTGTTTGGTTGAAAATTCAACTATTTTTTTAGAAATCTAATCTGATTTGGTTGAGGGTTCAGATATTTTTTTGAAAATTCGTCTTTTTTTGTTGAATTCAACTGCGATTGATTTCAAATTCAAATCTCTTTCAATTAAAAATTAATGCATTTTGTTAAAAACTCAACTGTTTTAGGAGGAAATTCAATTATTTGGTTGAAAAGTAACTTTTTTATTGATAATTCGTCTTTTTGGCTTGAAAGTTCAACAATTTTAAGAATTTTTGAAATTCTTTCTTGGTTCAAAATTCGGCTTTTTCTTTTCAAAATTTTTGAAATTTCGTATTTTTTGTCGAATTCAACTGATTCATTTCCAATTAAAATATTTTTTGGTTAAAAATTCATTTATTTTGTTAAAAATTAACTAATTTGGTAGAAAATTCAATTATTTGGTTAAATAGTAAGATTTTTGTTGAATATTCATATTTTTGGTTTCAAAATGCGACTCTTTTGTAGTATATTCGTCTTTTTGGCTTGAAAATTCAATAATTTATAGAAATTTTTTTTATTCTTTCTTGGTTCAAAGTTCGGCTTTTTCTTTTCAAAATTTTTTTCTTAAAAAAAAACTAATTTTTTTCTTTGAGGATTCACCTATTTTGTTGAAAATTCATCTTTTTTGGTTGTATTCAACTGTTTAATTTCAAATTAAATTTTTTTTTGGTAGAAATCATATCAACTATTATATTTTTTGCTGAGAATTCATCTATTTTGGTTGAAAATTCATGTATTTTGTTAAAAATTCAACTATTTTGGTAGAAAGTTCAACTAGTTACTTGATAAATAACGACTATGGTACCCTATGTCACTTTTCTTTCAATAAATTAACTCGTGGGTAATGACTATTCAATTCAGGACATATTTTTCAAGTGTCTTGAATTCTTTTGAAATATTTCAGGGTATTTTTAAAGATTCCGATAATTTTTTAATAGATCTTAACAATTTGAAAGGATTTTTAAGATTCCAAACTATTTTTTAAACTTTTAAGGCATTTTCAAGAGCTTTTATTTTTTAATATTTTAGGGAATTTTAAAAGATTAGAACATTGCGCACTAATTACCCTTTATTTAGAATAAAATCTACTAAGTGGAACTACTTTGTTACAATTTAGCGATTTTGTAACATTTTTAAAATTATTTATCAACTGAAAATTTAACTATTCTATGTTTGGTTAAAAATTTATCTTCTGCAGTTGAAAATTCGACTATTTGTCCAAAAACTTCTGTATTTTGTTGAAGTTTTACCTTTTGTGGTAGAATATTAATCTTCTTGGTGACTAATTCACCTTTTTGGTTGAAAATTGAACTATTAGGTTAAAAATTCCATTAAAAATAAAAATATTTTGTTGAAAATTCATGTATTTTGCTAGAAAATTAGTTTTGTATTGAAAATTAATTTTTCTTTTATTGAAAATTAATGTTTTTATTGAAAATTAATTTTTTAAACTAAAAAGTTAACTAAATTTTTTGTCGATTTTTTTTTTATATACATTTAATCTTTTTGATAGAAAATTTAACTATTTCGTTGAAAACATATTTTATTTGCTTAAAACTCATTTCTCTAACTGAAAATTAAATTATTCTATTTTCTGTTGAAAAATGAGCTTTTTTATTTGAAAATTTAATTAAAAATTAAAATATTTGGCTAAATATCCATGTATTTTGTTAAAAATTATTATTTTTTGGTATAAAATTAGTTGTTTTTTTAAATTTTAAATTAATTTTTTTAACTAAAAATTTAACTATTCCATTTTTCGTCGAAATTTTTTTTTTATAGACATTTAATCTTTTTGGTTGAAAATTTATCTTTTTTAGTTGAAAGTTCATCTGTTTTGTAGAAAAGTTGTCTTTTTTTGTTAGCAATATAACCTTTTTGGTTTAAAAATCAATTATTAGGTTGAAAACTCCATTAAAAATTAAAATATGTTGTTTAAAATTCACGTCTTTTGTGTCATTAGTTTTTTTATTGAAAATTAATTTTTGTAACTATTCAATTTTTCGTCAAATTTTTTTTTATGGACATTTAATCTTTTCAGTTGAAAATTCATGTATTTGGTTGAAAATTTAACTATTTCGTGGGAAATTGATTTTATTTGGTTAAAAACTAATTTCTCTCACTTAAAATTAAACTGTTCTATTTTTTGTTGAAAATTTATCTTTTTTAGTTGCAAATTCATTTATTTTGTTGAAATTTTGTCTTTTTTTGGTAGCAATATAACCTTTTTGGTTGAAAATTGAACTATTTGGTTAAACATTTATTTTTATGATTGAAACTGCATCATTTTAGTTAAAAGTTAATTTCTTTGGTTAAAAATTTAACAAATTTTGTTGAAAATTCTTTTTTTGTTGACAATGAATTTTTTATTAATAATGTAGCTATTTTATTTTTGCTAGAAAATTGATCTTTTTCAGTTAAAAATTCACTTGTTTTGTTGAAAACTCGTAATTCTCAGAAATTTGTTATTTATTTCAATAGTTTGAAGGGATTTCAAAGACTTTGAAATATTGTAGGGTATTTTAAGATTCCAAGGCATTTTCAAGAGATTCCAATAATTTCAATGGATTTCCAAGAGTTTTAATAATTTTAAGGGATTTTAATATTTTAATGGATTTCAAAGAATTTATTCACACAAAGTGAGGAATTTCGTAATGTTTCAAAGATTTGAACAGATTTTCAAATATTTTTTGGAATTCATTTGGAATTCGCCCTGAATTCTTATTAATTAATCCTGAATTCTTCTAAATTCACTCAATTTTACTCAAGTCAGTGGATTCTTGAAAAGTTTTTGTTTAATTCATCCTGAAGTCTCTAAAACTCACCTTAAATTCTTAAGCATTTCATCAAATTCTTTTAAATACTCATTAATTTTTTCTAAACTGATATCAAACTTACTCAATTCAATGAATTTTTTCATATTTTTGAATTATTTTGAATTCACTTGATTGCTTTCCATATTCAGCTTGATTTTTTTTATATATTTCATCGAATTTTTATCATTTCCCTTAAACTCCAATAAATTCGCTCAAATTTTACTGAAATCAATCAATTAAAATTTCATCTCTTTGGTTGAACATTAATTTTTTTTAACTAAAAATTTAATTATACAATTTTTGGTTGACAATTTATCTTTTTTAGTTGAAAATTCATGTATTTTGTTGGAAATTCTTCTTTCTTGGTAGAAATTATTCTTCTTGGTTGAAAATTCATCTTTTTGGTTTGGAATTCAACTATTCCATTTTTGGTTGAAAATTGATCTTGTTTAGTTCAAAATCCAACTATTTGGTTGAAATTTCAACTATTTTGTTGAAAATTCATCTTTTTGGTTTAAAATTCAACTATTCCGTTTTTGGTTGAAAATTGATCTTGTTTATTTTAAGATCCAACTATTTGGTTGAAATTTCAACTATTTTGTTGAAAATTCATGTATGTTGTTGATAAATCGTCTTTTTTGGTAAAAAATTGATCTTGTATGAAAATTAATCTTCTTGCTTGAGAATTTATCTTTTTCGTTAAAAATTCAAGTATTCCAGTTGAATATTTATCATTTTATTTGAAAATTTATCTGTTTTGTTGAAAATTCTACTATTTCAATTGAAGATTTATCGTTTTAGTCGAAAATTCAATACTTCGTTTAAAAACATAACTATGCTTTTAAAAATTGTTTTTTTTTTGGTTAAATTTTTCTTTAACTGAAAATGTAACTATTCCAATTAAATATTCTATTATTTTATTTAAAAATTTATCTCTTTGGTTGAACATTATTTTTGTAACTGAAAATTTGACTATTCAATTTTTAATTGAGAATTTATCTCTGTTAGTTGAAAATTTTTCTTTTTTAGTAGAAATTTATCTTCTTGTTTGAAAATTCATCTTTTTGGTTGAAAATTGAACTATTGCAGTTAAAGATTCCTCATTTTAGTTGAAAATTCATTAGTTTGATTGAAAATTGAACTATTTTGTTCAAAATTCGTTTTTTTTTTTTGTTGAAAATTAATTATTTCAACTGAAAATTGAGCTATTCCATTTTTGATTGAGAATTGATATTTTTTAGATCAAAATTCAACTGTTTGGTTGAAAATTTGTCTTTTTCAGTTCAAAATTCAACTATTTCGTTGAAAATGCATGTATTTTGTAGTAAAATCGTATTTTTGGTAGGAAATTAATCTTCTTGTTTGAAACTTCATCTTTATCGTTGAAAATTCAAGTATTTTAGTAAAATATTCAAGATTTCATTTGAAAATATTTCACAAAAATCTCAAAGATATCAGAAGATTTAAAAAAGATTTCAAAGATTTTAAAATATTTTAAAGATCTAAACGTTTTTAAAAGACGTTATAAATATTTTAAAGTTTTCAAACGATTTAAAACAATTACAGCAGATTTAAAAAATGTTGAATGAGTATTCCATCATTTTAATTAAAATTTCATCTCTTTGGTTGAAGATTAATTTTTTTAACTAAAAATTTAATTATACAATTTTTGGTTGACAATTTATCTTTTTTAGTTGAAAATTCCTGTATTTTGTTGGAAATTCTTCTTTCTTGGTAGAAATTATTCTTCTTGGTTGAAAATTCATCTTATTGGTTAAAAAATCGACTATTCCAGTTAAAGATTCATCATTTTAGTTGAAAATTCATCTTTTTGGTTTAAAATTCAACTATTCCATTTTTGGTTGAAAATTGATCTTGTTTAGTTCAAACTCCAACTATTTGGTTGAAATTTCAACCATGTTGTTGAAAATTCATGTATATTGTTAATAAATCGTCTTTTTTTGGTAAAAAATTAATCTTGTATGAAAATTAATCTTCTTGCTCGAGAATTTATCTTTTTCGTTGAAAATTCAAGTATTCCAGTTGAGTATTCATCATTTTATATGAAAATTTATCTGTTTTGTTGAAAATTCTACTATTTCCGTTGAAGATTCATCATTTTAGTCGAAAATTCAATACTTTGTTTAACAATATAACTATGCTTTTAAAAATTGTTTTTTTTTTGGTTAAATTTTTTTTAAACTTAAAATGTAACTATTCCAATTGAATATTCTATTATTTAATTTAAAAATTCATCTCTTTGGTTGAAATTATTTTTGTAACTGAAAATTTGACTATTCAATTTTTAATTGAGAATTTATCTCTGTTAGTTGAAAATTTGTCTTTTTTAGTAGAAATTTATCTTCTTGTTTGAAAATTCATCTTTTTGGTTGAAAATTTAACTATTACAGTTAAAGATTCATCATTATTATTATTATTATTATTATTATAGATTAGCAGTTCGAACTCGAAAGTTCATTGCCTCATCTACCCGAGACCGCCACACATCTCTGTCTTGTGCATTCTCCATCCAGTTTAAGTAATCATGTCCTAGTTCTTTTAGATCATCCCTTACATTTTTCTCCCATCTGTTTCTCGGTCTGCCTAGGGGTCTCTTACCAGTCGGTCTCCCTCTTAAAACTTGCGCCACTGTTCTTTCATTGCCCATTCTTGCTACATGCCCCGCCCATCTTAATTTACGCGCTTTCATTACTCTATTAATATTTGCTGACCCGTAGAGAGCGTGCAGCTCATCATTATGCAGTTTTCTCCACTCGCCGGTCTCTTCGTCCCTTTTTGGACCATAGATTTTTCTAAGTACTTTATTCTCGAAAACTCTAAACCTATTCTCTTCTCCTTTCGTCAGCGCCCACGTTTCACACCCGTACATGACGACCGGCATTATTATCGTTTTGTAAATTCTTACTTTGATGTTTCTAGATAGCGATCGCGATTTTAGTAGCGTGTTTGCTGCATAATAGCACCCATTGCCAGCGTGTAGCCGCGCATTGATTTCCGTTTTAATCTTATTTTCGCTAGTTATAATAGACCCGAGGTATTTAAACTCGTTAACCCTTTCGAATTTCATATTTCCGGCCATTAGATCCCCGTCTTGATTACTTTCTCCGGACCTGACGACGGTCATATATTTTGTCTTCGATTCGCTAACTTCCAAGCCAATCTCTTTGGCTTTTGCGATCAAGATTTCTGCATTTTTAGCCACAGTTTCTTTATCATCCCCTAGTACGTCGAGATCATCCGCATATCCAAGAATTTGTATTACCCCATTGAGGGTAGCACCGGTCGGATTCGCCTGCACTTGCCTAACCACGTATTCTAAAACTAAGTTAAAAAGGACGCACGAAAGTGCATCGCCCTGTTTCAGGCCATCGCGGATCGAAAACTCTTCAGATAAACTACCGTTTACGCGTATTCTACCCTTACTGCCGCTTAAGCAAATTTCGATAAGTCTAACCAATTTTCTTGGCACACCCAAGAACTCTAGGATCCAGTACATTCGCGCGCGTATAATAGAGTCGTAAGCTTTTTTAAAATCAATAAATAGCTGATGTACTGCTCCTTTAAATTCCCATTTCTTTTCTAACAGTTGTCTAATTGTAAACATTTGATCGCTTGTAGATCGGTTTCGGCGGAATCCACACTGGTAATCCCCAATGATTTCCTCGGCAAAAGGAGTTAGTCTACTTAGGATAACATTAGACAGGATCTTGTAGCACGAAGGCACAAGTGAAATTCCCCGATAGTTGTTACAGTTAGTTTTATCGCCTTTCTTAAAGATGGGAATAATGATAGAGGTATTCCATTCTTCCGGCATGCGTTCTGTTTTCCAAACTGCGCGTATCAATTTACAAATTTGCCTTGTGAGGCAAGGGCCTCCATTTTTTATCAGTTCTGACGGTAGGTCATCGATGCCCGCGGCTTTGTTATTTTTCAACTTCTTTATGGCCATTTCTATTTCTATATCAGTAGGATCGTTAATTAGTAGATCAGCAGTGTGGATTTCGCCGAGATTACCTTCAACGGGGGCTTCGCGTACATTTAATAGTTTATCGAAATAATCTTTCCATAAATTCAGTCTCTCTGTCGCATCGGCTACTAGATTGCCATTTTCGTCCCTCATTACTTCCGTTCTACTTTGAAAGCCTTTCCTTATAAAATTGATTCCCCTGTACATCTCACGCGGGTTATTTTGTTTATTATGCGCTTCTATTGCTAGTATTTTATTCTTTTCCCACTCCCTTTTCTTGGATCTATAGAGCCTATTTGTACTTTTGCTAATCTCGAGATATTTCTTATGTGTTTGATCGCACTTATTTTGTAAACTACTTAGTCTGGCCTTCCGACGTTTCTCAAACCAGAGTTTGCACTCTTCGTCAAACCATGGTTTGCTTTTGGTTACTTTCTTAAAACCTATCGTAAGTTTCGCGGCTGCCTTTATCGCCTTTTTCGTATTGCTCCACAGGGTTTCCGGGTCCTCCTCGTGATTATTGTTATCGTCTCTCTGTTCTTGGAGAGCGTCGAAGCTATTAGAAATCTCAACTTGGTAATTTAATGTTTCTGTTGCTGTTTTGAACTTATCTATATTGAAACGAACTGTTGGCTCTGTGCGGCTTGTTTTCTTACTTAACGCTAGCCTAGATCTTAGTTTTACTATCACGAGAAAATGGTCTGAATTTAAATCCGCTCCCCTATACGATCTTATATCGAGAATGTTTGTATGACGTCTTCTGTCAATTAGAACGTGATCAATCTGATTGTGAGTATTACCATCTGGCGATGTCCAGGTGGCCTTATGTATATTTTTATGCTTGAAATATGTGCTTTTGACAACGAAGTTCTTTGAAGCTGCAAAGTTTATTACTCTGGTTCCATTATCATTACTGACGTCATGCAAACTTTCTGATCCTATTGTAGGCCTATGCATTGATTCTTTTCCAATTTTCGCGTTGAAATCCCCCAATACTATTTTTGCGTCAAACGTTGAGAACTTGTCAAAAACCTGCTCGATTGTTTCATAAAAAAGATCCTTAGTGTCTTCGTCTTTGTCCTCGGTGGGGCAGTGCACATTGATTAATACATGTTTGCTGAAATTACCCTTTAGTACAATGTATGATAACCGGTCGTTAATGAATTGCATGTCGATAAGTGCTTGCGAAATTCGTTTATTAATAAGAAAACCAGTCCCCAGTCTTTGCCCCTTAGCTCCTCCCCAGTGAAAAGTATAGTCATCCCTAGAAATTGACGCGAAATCGCCCGACCAGCAGGTTTCTTGAAGTGCTATTACGTCAGTTTTGTATTCAATTGCTATCTTAATAAGTTCGCTAAATCGGCCAGTTTTTAGACTACGCGCGTTTAGAGTTCCCACCCTTAGATCTTTAACTGTAGTTTTTTGTTTTTGCAAGTTAGCCATGGTAGTTTCAAGATAATCCGCACGTTAGGATCCTATTCCGATCGTAGGTGAGTCCACTGTCCCAGGAGTGATAACCCCCATACCTCCCTAGGTCTAAGTATGGGAGCTTTCCGACTCTGACAAGGACCATGTCAACTTGTCGTCAGACACATTACAGTTTCATCCTCGTACCCTAACGTCCCCCTGCAAGGCAGCGCGCCTACTGGCATCAATACCCCTTTGGCCCTATGCAGGCGAATCATTCCACACATCCCTTGCGGGCAGTGTCATCGCTGCTGTGTCCAATGGGCAGCAGGATATTTCCCTTACAAGATTTTTAGTTTTGGTTCGGGTATAGTTTCTAGGTGGGTACACGCGGCACCTTGGCTTGCCAGAACCCACCCATTGTGTATGAACGCGAATGGGTGGGTCCCCCCAAGCCATGGTTGTCGTGTACCTATTTTTTACCAGTGCTAGATTCACCACACCCACGACTGGCTCCTATCGGCTGTCCGCGACTGCTTATTCTTGTATTCGCAGTTAACCTTGGGGGCTGTTCAGCCTTACGGGCCGTTCCTCTATCCGCAACCTGAGGACGCGCTACGTAGTGGTCATTTTAGTTAAAAATTCATCTTCTTGGTATATAATTCAACTATTTCAGTTAAAGATTTCTAATTTTATTTGAAAATTCATTACTTTGATTGAAAATTGATTTATTTTGTGGAAAATTCGTTTTTTGTTGTTGAAAATTAATTTTTTTAAACTGAATATTGAACTATTCCATTTTTGATTAAAAATTGATCTTTTTTAATTCAAAATTCCACTATTTGGTTGAAAATTTGTCTTTTGGTTCAAAATTCAACTATTTCGTTGAAAATGCATGTATTTTGTAGCAAAATCGTAATTTTTGGTAGAAAATTAATCTTTTTGTTTGAAAATTCATCATTATTGTTGATAATTCAAGTATTGTAGTAAAATATTCATCATTTCATTTGAAAATATTTCACAAACATTTTAAAGATTTCAGAAGGTTTCTGAAGATTTCACAAAGATTTCAAGGATTTAAAAATATTTTAAAGATTTCAAACGGTTTTAAAAGACTTCATAAAGATTTCAAAGTTTTCAAAAGATTTAAAACGATTTCAGCAGATTAAAAAAATGTTCAAGAATTCAAAGGATTTCACAAAGGCGTGCACACCAGATTTCAAACTTTATCGTAAATTCAAGTATTCTAGTAAACTACATCTGGAAGAAAAATTTATAACGGTTACGGAAAATAAAATATTTTTCAGGAAAAAGTCAGGGATACTCTGGGAATAATTGGGATTTAGTACCTGGAATTGTCAGGGAATGTTTGTCCAGGATTTGAGTAGACACCCTGTACTAGCAATCCTGGAAAAATGATTAATTGCTCTTTTTTTTTAATTTTCCAAGGTGAGCCTCTGCGAGAAACACGAAAAAGACTCGAGGCATGATCAACTCTGCCAATATTTTCTGCTGGCCTTCGAACTCTCGACGATCAGTAAACCACCAAGTTTGCAAGGAGTCATCCAAGCTGAGCTAGGAATGACCATGCCGAGTGCAATGGATGACTTCATCGCTTCGTTCTACAAATTCAAGGACGAAACAACCCAGCAAAGTATTTTCCATTTGCAGAAAATGATACTTTCCAACCTGCTCACCAGACCTTTAACTTTCGCTTATGCTCTGAAGAAACTGAACCTGGTGATTGATTCCCTGATGGTAGTTCATGTGATCGGAGCCACTGGACTGGAGGTAGGAACCTATGCCTACTGGACGCCCATCTTTTTCTTACTCGAACGTTTACAGATCCTCAAGATAATTTTCATTGGACCGAGCGTTTTCAGTGCAAACTATTATCTTGACACATTCTTCAATGAATCCACCTGTACGCTGATGGAAGAAGTGAATTTAAAAGTGGAATGTCATGCTCTGAGATATGACGAATATTGTCAGAGCAAATCATTCGTCCAGCCGAATATCGTTTTGGGATTTAATCTCGATCTCCACGAGAGCGATTTAGGAATTACTGAATGCACCTGGAAGGAAAGTTTTATGGCTTTGAAAAAAGTGAATGTTCCAGTTGTTTTAACTGCAGGAACAGAGGAGCGAGCTCGGGAGGATCACAAAAGGTTGTGTGGACTTTTGGGGATGTCTGTTGATTATTTTTCTTTCGAACGAAATCCTTTCGGTGGATTTATTCCAGAGAGGGATTTTGAGACGGAAGAAATTCTTTATTCGAATCAGTATGTGATTGTTTATGATGGACTTGAATAGCAAAAAGTGAAATTGCAAATCTTGATAATCTCTGAAAGAGATTTAGCAGGAGATTTGGATTGAAAAGCGATGAGTTGACGAGAATTTTATTTAATGATAAGAGAGCTGATTTTTATACGTGTATGAAGAGAATAAACGTTGAAAATTGTTGAAAACATTGAAGTTTATTTCAGTATTTCGTTCAAAATTCAACAATTTTATTAAAGTCATTCTCTTTGGTTGAAAATTTAAGTATTCCATTTCTTTCGTCGAAAATTTATATTTTTTGATAGAATGAATACTGTTAGATTGAAAATTAATTTTTTAATTGAATATTTAACTACTCCATGTTTGACTGAAAATTCATCTTCTTCAGTTGAAAATTCAACTATTTCGTTACAAATTCTTCGACGAATTCAGCGAATTCATCTTCATGTTTTTTAATGGAAAATCAATGTCTTATTATTGTATTATTCCATTTTTGGTTCAAATTTTTTTTTTTTAAATTGAAGACTTAATTATTTAGTTGAAAATTCATCTTTTTTGGTAGAATATTAATCATCAAGGTTGAATATCTATTTTGTTAAAAATTCATTTTTTAAGTATGTTTCTTTGTTGAAATTTGATTTAATTTGTT
>CAKNYM010030516.1:0-48115 GCA_932195095.1 Andricus curvator
GACTGGATTGGTTCTAGTTCGCGACCTAGATTTAGAAATGCTGGGGTAAATTTTGTCGACGAGTTTTTGCCAGTATTTATAGCGAATCGCAAGTCGTCTATGCGTTCGTCCCATGTGGAGTGATCGTTTTCTATATAGGTTTCAATTATTTGTTTAATTGTCCTATTTAACGTTCGGTCGGGTTAGCTTGTGGGTAGCATTTTGGCATTTTTGTGTGTCCAATGCCGAATTTTTCCGTCAATTCCCTTAAAGTTTTGTTGACAAATTCTGTGCCATTATCGGTGTGGAGAACGCTAAAATGTATTGATTTTTTCTCTATTTAGAACTTGGTAGCGGACCCATGATATCAGCTGCTACCATGGTCCATGGTTCTTCAATTACCCTGGCCAGAAGTAATGTTCGGAAATTTTCGCGTAAGTTTTCTCTGAGCCTAAATGTCCTGCCTGGGTTTCGTCGTGATTTTCCTGTAAAACTTGAGCTCTAAGTTTTTTAGGTACGACTAATTTTCAGGAGTTCGAGTCTGGTAATAAATTGGATTTGAGTGGGTCAGTTCTGTAAAAGTAGAGGTGCGAATTTCTGATTCGCCATTTTTCGTGTTCTTCGGGTCTTTTTGTAACTTGTATAAATTTAGTAGAGTTCCAGTCGTCTGTTTTGTCGTTAACGTCCGCTTTTGGTTTTTCTGGGGTACAAGCTAACACGAACGCTATGTTTTTCACTGGTTCCCCTGATCTCGAGACGGTATCGGGGACTAAATTTGAACTACCTTTACGGTATATGACTTCGTAGTCATATTCTAGTAATTCTAATGCCAATCTGGCTAATCAGCCAGTGGGGTTTTCTTAGGTTATGGAACCACTTCAACGCTAACTGGTCCGTGATTACTTTCAAGCTGCACCCTTCTAAATATGGCCTAAATTTTCATATGGCCCAAATTACCGCTAGGCATTCTTTTTCAGATGCCGAGTAACGCGATTCCGCACCGTTTAGGCTTTTACTTACGTAATCGATTACGTAATTTACACCGTCGATTGTTTGTGTAAGTATGGCTGCTAACCCCGTATCTTGCTCTAATCCCCAATCCCATTTTTTATCTTTTTTCAATAACCTGTTCATTGGTTCTATTATTTCGGCAAACTATGGGATGAACTTTCTGTACCATGCGCTGTAATTGTTTAATATTTTATGTTTAGGGAATTCTATGATTCGTTGGATTTTTTCGTCATCTATTTGGAGCCCTTTGTCGTTAACTTTAAAACCACGGTATTTGATTTCTGAGCAGCCGAGTTCACATTTGTCCGGACTGATTGTTAAATTTTCTTCGTTTATTTTGTCTAATACGATATTTAAATATTTCAAATGATCGTCAAAATTTTGTGTTACTATTATAATATCATCTAAATAACAAAAAACGTTTGGCTTTAAATCTGGAGTGATGATTTTATCCTTCAGTCTCTGGAAAGTGGCTGGAGCATTGGTTAGACCAAAAGGCATCGTTTTAAATTGATACATGCCCTTCCCAGGGACTGTGAATGCTGTGATTGGTCTTGAATTTTCTTCTAAAGGTATTTGTAAGTAAGCTCACTTTAAATCAGTTTTCGAAATAAATTTTGTTGATCTTGGCGTGTCTCATATTTCCGTCATGAGTGGGATTGGGTAGAAGTATTTTTTTGTAATATTGTTAATAGTAATATGGCCTAGTAATATGGCCTAGTAATATGGCGGACCGTCCCATACATAGTTTTGTAATTTTAAATTGTTATGTCTCAATCGACTACGGTTTTCAATAATATTGTATGTAACCAGTGGGGTGACTCTGAAAGATGGTAGAGGACTCATGAGCTGATTACACGAGTTTGCCCGATGTCGAGCGCATACCACACATCGTGCCAACACGCGCTTCACAGCTGTACGACCCGAGAGGATTCAATACTTCCTCCTCGACGGGAACAGGAGGGTTCTATTATATCCTGCTCTAATAATTTATCAACTGTTTGGTAAATTATTTCTTTGATTTTAGGGCTCACGTGGTAGTATCACTGTTTGATGGGACCGTGGGCCTGCACATCAATTTTTCCTAAACTGTCCGAAATATTATGCAATATTATTGCTTTGTTTTTATAATTAATCCATTGGTTTTTATTTTCTATTGCCCTTATCTCATTTGCTTTTTGAGATTCCTTTCCTATTTTATTTTGATCAGTAACTTTTTTATTTTTCCAAAGGTTACTGTCACTATCCTTATATTTTTCTTCGTATTTTTTATTATAAAATATTTTTCCTGAGTTATTTTTCATATTATTCCTTTTGATTCTTCGTTTGCCTAATGTATCTGAGTCTTGAGTGCTTGAGTCGTCGTTAGTGTCTGGGGTGGGGATGCTCTCTAGGGGTTGGAATTTTTTGCTTGTTGGAGTGCTGATTAGGCTTGGGATATCCTTAGTAGGATTTGTTACAGGGATTTGGACGTTTTTGGTTTTTTGGGATTGGTTAGGATTGATGGGTACTATGGGAATTTCACTATTTTCAAACTTTGGACTTTTTTTGTTAAGCTCTCTGGTACATTTTAAATTAATTTTATCTCTGAATTTCTGTTTAGTCTCTATTGTCCTATTTTCTTTTTCTTTAATCCCTGGTTTATTTATAATTTTTTCGTTTTTAACTTCTTTATCAACTTTTACTGTCCTGTCAGGTTTATTTTCGGTTATTGGGATGGGGAGTGATGTAGGGTATGCTTCCATAGGATAGCGAGTGGCGGGACTCCCTGGTAACCACCAGGTCTCTGAATCGTAATCTAGGGTCATCCGTAGAGCTTTTAACATGTCTCTACCCAAAATGCCTACGGATTTCAGTTTTGGGACTAGTCTGAACATGATGTGTTTTATTTTATTCCCGATTATAATTGGGATTACTGCTTGTCCCATTATATCTACAGTTTCTCCGTTTGCGACCATTAATTTGCGTGAAACTGGTTTAAAAATTTAAATTTTGGAATTTTTTATTTCTTCCAATAATTCGTCGCATACGTAGGAATGTGTGGCACCCGTGTCTACTAAAATTCGAAACAAATTATTTTCGAATTTTGTCATTAAGTGCAAACGCGTTTCTGTCGCCTCGTCCTTATCCGAATTTAAATATTCTGGCGTTTCGGTATTAGTTTGTAATAATTTTGATTCTAATACCCGCCCCTCCAGTTACCCTGGCTCTATGTGTAATATGGGCATTCTCTTTTAAAATGACCCGTTAAGCCGCAGTGATAACAATTACTATTGTTTGTTGTAATGTTTGTGCGCGGATTTAAATTTTGATTTTTGATTTGATCGGAATTTATTTTATCTTGGGAATCTTTATTAGAATTATTATCACGTTTTTGGTTTCTGTTTCCGTAATTTGGTTTCTGGGAATTTTGTTTATCATCTTTGTTATTACTTCCTGAACTATTTTCCGCTTTTTCTGTTGGTAATTGGATTATTGGGTCACTTTGACCTTGATTTGAATCTAACGTCATTTGATTAAACATTGGTAACATTTGATTATAGGGATAGGATGGATATCTTTGTTTATTGTTCTGGAATCTAGGTTGATAATTTGATTGGAAACCAGGTGGGAATCTAGGTCTGAAGTTAGGTCTGAAATTTTGTTGGTATTGATTTGGAAAATGTAGAAATGGAAATCCAAATGGTGAAAATGGGAATCGATTTTTGTATGGTTTTTTACCCCGGTTATTTTGACTTTGGTTTCCGTTTTGGTTGTCCTTTTGGTTGTTTTTATTTTTCCTTAAGTCTTTATTATTCTCCGAATTATTTTTATCCCCGTTACCATTATTACGCTTTTGTTCGTTTTTATCATCAATTTTAGGTTCTGTAATCTGTAAAACTTGCCCTCGAATTTTGCATTTGGCTAGTTCAGTTTCCCATTCTTTTCCAAAGTCTTCTAATTCCGCAAAAGCTTCAAAGTCGTTATGTTTAATCTACATTTTATATTCTATTCTTAGGTTTTCGTACGTTCTGCGCAATTCCCATTCCAAGCTTTTTCTAGGGTAAAGTTTAGTAAAAAGTTTTCTAATTTCTGTCAAGTAAGAGTGGATGTCTTGTGTCCGTTTTTGGTTGCAGAATTAAATTTTTTGCCTAATTCCCTCAGAAAATCTTTCACCGATATACGCGTTTTTGAAATCTTCGAAGGAATCAGATAATGTTCTCCAAGAATTTTTATTTATTGAACACCAATCTTTAGCATCTTCGGTTAATAGTGCGTCTAGATTTCCTGAAATATCCCGATTATTTATTTTATAACCCCTTTTGAATCTTTTTAACTCTTCAAGGAAATGTGCGGGACTATCGTCTTTATTATTTCTAAATTTTATGGGCCAATCACTCATTATTTGGAAAGGCGTTTGTATCATACCGAAAGGAAAATAAGTTGCTTCGATTGTTTGGTTATCTGTGTAGTTATCGAATTCGTAATCTGAGTCTGAGTTATTGGTGTTCATTCTAGAACGTCTGTTTGACCTGGTAGTTGTTGTCGAGGGTCTACATGTTCTGTTTTGATTTGATTTGTTACTGTTCTCTAACGGTTCGCTGGCATCGGAGTTTTGTAATTTTAAATTGTTATGTCTCAATCTATTACGGTTTTCAATATTATTGTATGTAAGTTGACGATGTTCTTGTGAATTTTCTCTTAAATCAAATTCGACCGAATATCTGTTATGGGATTCCTTTCTATTTTTCCTGACATTTGGTTCGATTATTTTCTTTCTATGTTCGAATGCGCTATTTGCCGGCGGATCTAGTCTAACCTCTAAATTTGTTACCCTTTCCTCCCTTTTTTAAAGAATCTTTCCTTTTTGATTCATAAATTCGTTAAACACTACACTTTCTAAAAGTTCATCTGTTTCTAACATGAACTGTGTATTATTTGCGAAAAAGGAATCGCAATTAAAAGTTTCGATGATCATTTCTGGTCTTATTTTGTTTCTGGGGTGAGGTCCGTCTAAGTTTGGTAGATCTTCATGATCCGAAAAGAGTGTATTGTCAAGTGGGTCAAAGGTTCTGTTTCGATTTTGTATTAGGTATGTAGTTGTTGGTGGAGTTATTTTGTCTTTGTCTGGTATGTTTCTCATTGGGGTTTCTACGTTTTTCCTGGCAAAACCTCTACCGCGACCTAATGATCTGTTGATTAATTTTGGGATTGCTCCCCTACTTTGATGTGTCTCATTAGTCAAATTAATGTTTTGATTTGGAAGTGCAGTGGCACCTTCCAAGTCTAGGTTTTCATGATCGCTTTCCATTATGGTTGGGTTAGTCATTTTATTTTAAATTTTACGCGACCTGAGTTCCATTTATTTTAGTTTAGGTTCGAATTATCATTTCTGGGACACCCTGTATATTTTTGCCCGTTGTGGTATTTTAATGTATAATTTCCATTTCCTTCGAAATATTTAATTAAAATTGTAATTTGATATCTATTTGGTTTTAGGGTTCGAAAATACGTTTATTTTCTTCGTAGGACCTTTTGTTTACGAGATACTTCGCGTGACCTTGCCGCGACTCGCGTGTATTGCTCGCTGCACGTGCGGGCTTGTTTGGGCGGTTAATCGTTCCGTTTCGTCCGACGATTAAAATTTTATGTAAGGAGAAAATCCATGCTTCTTTTTCAGGTTTATTCTTTCCTCCCGTTTTTTCGCAATTTTCCTACTTTTGGTTTTCTCAAAACTAAATTCCAACAACCTAAAATCTAATAATCTTTTAGAAATTTCTCCTTTTATTTTAGCCCGATCCAAATCAATTCTTCTAAAATGTTTAGATTCCTTTTAATAATTTGAAAGTAAGTATCTTTCTGTAAATAATTTCCGCTTTGGTTTTTTGAGCGTTATTCGAGTTATTTTTTCTCAAAATATCGCTGGTAATCACACAGTAAGATATCCTGATAAATATTCAAGAAAAAATTTGCAACAATTATCCGACACATATCATGGGCAAATAAAAATCATAATCATTGCACTTGTAAATCACATAAATCACCCATTGTGTAATAAAATACGAACAAGATATGAAACATAATCGGGTATATATATACTTATACATGTAGATAATTTTCCACTAGATACAAATTATGAAATTAGGCAAAAATTTGGCAAGGCATAAGGAATCAATGGCATGCAAAATGTGAATAGAGTCAAGTTTAAAGTACGAGTTAGACTTGTATGATTCGAATTTAG
The DNA here is from genome assembly GCA_932195095.1 of Andricus curvator. Taxonomy (NCBI): domain Eukaryota; kingdom Metazoa; phylum Arthropoda; class Insecta; order Hymenoptera; family Cynipidae; genus Andricus; species Andricus curvator. The sequence goes on from CAKNYM010030516.1 coordinate 6,212, forward strand.
AATTATGTCTCTTTTCTCGGCAGGTTTGAATTTTGAAGTAGGAAAGATGTGGGTTTTTGGGTTGGGCGCCAGGTATAACGGAGGTGATACCGAGGAGGGGAATTAGGAGGTTGGAAAGCCGAGAAGAAGGTGGAACGCACTTAGACAAGATTGTTACGGTATAAAAGGCGATTTATTGTCACTTACATTCTGTTGACGACGGTCCGCCCGTGGCGGGTGCTAACGGACGAGATAGAGAGTTTCCTCGTGGAAGATCGACCGGCAGGCGATTATCGGAAATGGTCCGGACGCGGCGGCGAGAGCCGGAAAAAGGGAAGAGAGGTCAACTGGTAGTCGGACGTGCCCTCGGGGGGTTCCGTTCTAACTCGTGTGCGGCCCGGAAACCTTTTCGTGCAGGGTGTACCGAGTCCCGCTTTATAATAACAGTTCTGTTACAGTGAATACTTAGAGTGAACAACGTATAATTTTTTTCCTATTTTACTTTAAATTATATAGCCAGTAAAGTTTAGTGTTAAAAATGTATTATTCAATGCTATTTACTGAATTTATAAACAAGGTACATAAACAAATGTGTTTGCAATTCAAACTAGAAAAATTGATCTGACGGTGAAGTTAGGAGGGAAGGGGTGAAAAATAATGCTACATTTATCACAGAAACAAGGAAAAGTTTATTGTACCTATTTTCAACATGAAAATAGGTACCTAGAAAAGTTAGTATAGTATAATCAGTAGCATGCGACACTGTTAGTATTGTTACTGATTAATTAATTATAAAAGAAACACATTTAGTAACAAAAAACTACAGGGAAGGGTTACGCTCGTACATAGAAGTGACTCGGACCGTGAATTGAGCAGTACTGACTGTCCGCCCACCCCTCCAGGTTCTCGATCCCCCAAAAGGGTGAGTGTACAGAAACACCAGGGCCGTACGCGATCCGAGATCACGCGCGAACACGACAGAGAACATAGAATAAGAACTATGTGAACGAAATATCTCCAACATTTCCGCCCACCTTCGTGATGTATTCACGAATCATCTGAAAAAGAAAAGAATTGTCCATCTTGGACCTGGAACGTTGCGTCCAACCCATGAGATCGGTTGGAAATGCGCCCACCCTGCTAAGGTTGCAATGGCGCAGCATCGGTAGAATCTGAAAAAGAAACTGGTAGCGAAACAATTTTCACAACTGGTCTTTGTGAGAGACCAGTTGCCGTCTTGAGAGTTACAGAAAGAACATGACCATCTGAGGCCGGATGTACCTGAATCACCCGAGCCAGAGGCCACTTTGTAGGAGAAATTTTCTCCTGCAGAACCAATATTAAAAATCCGTTTTTAACCGGAGGTGTTGGCTTCTGCCATTTAGGGCGAGCTTGCAGGTCGTGTAAGTATGCCGACGACCATCTTTTCCCAAAGGTTTGGTAAATCTGAGTTAAGAGGTGCCAACGCTCTTTAGGTGTCAGCCTTTCATTTACTAATGTAGGTTCAGGTATCGTGAAGATCGAAGAGCCGATGAGAAAGTGTGCAGGAGTCAGAGCGACTAAATCGTTGGATAGTTCTTTAAAGACTGGATGGGCCTTGAATTGAAAAAACGCCTTTACTTGAGCAAGAAAAGTTGACATCTCCTCAAAAGTTAGAGTAGTATCTCCGATCACACGGCGGAGATGGTGTTTCACCGATCGTACCGCTGCTTCTCATAATCCTCCAAAGTGTGGAGCGGCAGGTGGATTAAATTTCCAGGTTGTGTGGTTGTCAGCAAGATAACGAGCGACCTTATCAGGCACAGCTGATGCCTGTGAAAATAGTTCGCGCGATATATAGCGATATACGCTTTATACGCCTTGTGACCTCTTCCTTTGGTCGTGCGTATCCAGATTGGGCCCACGTAATCTAATCCAGCCCCTGCGAATGGTCGAACCAGTGGAGTGATTCTGAAAGATGGTAGAGGAGTCATGAGCTTATTACACGAGTTTGCCCGATGTCGAGCGCATACCACACATCGTGCCAACACGCGCTTCACAGCTGTACGACCCGAGAGGATTCAATACTTCCTCCTCAAGTAGGACAAGTTTAGTTGATGACCTCCGTGTAACATGAACTGATGTCCATTTCTGACGATCAAAGTCGTTAGCAGCGAATCCTTAGGCAATATGTAAGGACATGTTTCCTCGTAGTCCAACACGGCATGAGTCAGTCGATCTCCCAGTCTTACCAACCCATCTGAGTCCTCTGGTCGGCCTTGTTCTTAAACTGCCCACACTGAGCACGAAAATTAAGTAGCTGGTTGTCACGGAAGCCTCAGTCTCTGTACAAGCGACTCACATATGAAGGATGCTTGAGCCCCCTGGTCCAATAGTACTCGAGTTCGATAACGACTTCCATCCGAAACTTCAGTGTCGACGAGAGCCGTAGCCAGCAGGACAGGTCCCTCCAGTCACATTGATGGTTGAGTGTGGTGAACATTGGGATTATCTGTAGAGTTGGTCATAGAATTAGAAGAAGGTAGGCTGAGTGGATTCAATGTGGAAGGGTTGGGAGGGTTATTTGGATAGGAAGCGGTTTCTGTGGATTCAGGGAAGTTGAATGTAGCATGTTTGCAGAAACACAACTGTGCAGCATATGCTTTCCCAGGTAGTTGAAACACAGAGTGTGTTTTCGTACCAAATCCTTTCTCTGCTTAACATCCTTACTTCGAAAATGCGGGCAAAAAATAATGAAATGCGTACCTGAGCATAAAGAGCACGACAGCTCTCTGAGAGTAGCATTGTGAGCATGGGCCGTTTGCCCACCTCTCTTACCCTTTTGAATACGAGTATTATCCTTGGAAGAAGATGAACCATTCGAAGAAGAGGCCATGTTCTCCATGGCTTCCAGCGTGCTGACCTTGCCTGTTAGAAATTTATTGGGCGATTCGAATGTAGGCTGGTTATCTGAAGGTCCCAGTTGGTCCACCCAGGCCTTGCGAGTGGTTGCATCCAATCGTTGAGCTGTCATATAGACAAGCAAGTCATCCTACGAATCCGTAGGGCGATTCAATTACGTCAAGGCACCTACGATCTCACAGGTGTCATTGAGCAAAGAGCGAAGTTCTGTTGAGTTTTCTCGGCTCATTGATTTAAGAGAGAAAAACTTTGCGACAAAGCTTTTCACCAACAATCGAGTATTGTCATACCGCTTCACTAAGGTCTGCCAGGCTCTTTTGAAATTATTTTCAGTAGGCGGAATACTGGCGATCAATAGAGCGGGTTCACCTGTCACACTCACTTTAAGGTAATGTAGCTTCTGAACAGTAGGCAAGTCTGTGTCTTTCCGCACCATTGAGTCAAACAGGTCACGGAATGTAGCCCACTCCGTATACACGCCCGAGAATTTGGGTAGTTCTAACCTAGGAAAGAATTTCTGTTCATTCGCAACCGTAGATGTTTCAACAGTCTCCATTTTCGCAACAAGGGCTTCAAACCTGTCTAAATAATCCATAAAGTAGGACTTAGCACATAAGTATTTCTCCTCACAGATGTTGTAATGATCCTCGAGAAAATGAGGCATCTCCTTATTTTGTTACCGTACTACCATCAACTGATCGTTGTTCGCGGAATACTTGTCCCCAGTTTTTTCTAAAATCGCTAAACGTGCAAGAACTTGATTCTTGGCAATATTATCTTTAACAAGCTTCCGAACATTCGCGGGGGCGTTGCAAATTGTTTTAAAAATACCCCCTGCATTTCAATAGTACCCTCTACCGTGGCCATTTTCAAAAAAAAAAGTACGAATTGCTTGCGTTGAAAGAAAACTTATAAAAAATGTCCAGTCTATTACTCTTTGAAGAAACCCGAAGTGACAGTTCGCGGGTTCGCGGGTACGTGGTAGCTCAAGAGGAACAGGTGCAGCAGTTAAGTAAACAAGAGGTGAGTCATACGAAAAGAAACGGATCGGTAAGGTCTATGTTAGTCTCAGTAGTGTGAGTCCGTTCACATTACTTAACGCCCCCGTCTGTGTGAGTTACGGTCTACAGTGGCTACCGCCCGCTCCCCTCGTCTCAACACTCCCGGTCACTCTGTACTCCTACATCTGTACCCCTTTCCTGACGTAGCGGTTGGAACTGTAAATATCCGGCTGAGCACTGAAGCGACGCCAAAATTTGGAGTTTGTTCTTTTTTGTAAAAAAAGCTGCACTTTTTTCACATTTTTGCACACACTTTTCATCCTTTTTCACATCACCATCGCGACTTGGCCCAAAGGACCAAATGTTTGCAATTCAAACTAGAAAAATTGATCCGACGGTGAAGTTGGGAGGGAAGGGGTGAAAAATAATGCTACATTTATCACAGAAACAAGGAAAAGTTTATTGCACCTATTTTCAACGTTAAAAAAAATACCTAGCAAATTTAGTATAGTTTAATCAGGAGCAGGCGACACAGTTAGTATTGTTACTGATTAATTAATTATAAAAGAAACACATTTAGTAACGGAAAACTACAGGAAGGGTGAGCGCAGTACATAGAAGTGACTCGGACCCTGCATTGAACAGTACTGACTGTCCGCCCACCCCTCCAGGTTCTCGATCCCCCAAATGGGTGAGTATACAGAAACACCAGGGCCGTACGCGATCCGAGATCACGCGCGACCACGACAGAAAACATAGAATAAGAACTATGTGAACGAAATATCTCCAAGAAAGTGGTAACTGTAGGCATTTATAGGCATCATATCATGCCAGTGCTATTACTGTCAACCTCACTTAGATACAATTAAGAACAAAAAATTATTTCTTGTTAACCTTAAATGTGCACACTTGTCAATTGTTCATACAATTTTTTTGTAATATCAACTTTAACTGGTAAAATAATTGAAAAAAATTAAGAGAAAAAAACCATCTCGTTTCATCTTCAGATGTCCACAATGTACATCTGTTCAAATAATTTCGTTACAAAGTTAACAAATAATATCGCTAAACATATTTCTACGATCAAGTATCACTTTTTTAAGAAGCCAGAAATTTTAATTTCGAAAGATCCTTTACAAATTAACAATCTATAATATACAGTGTTTTTAAATGGAATTTGTTTATATTGATTATCATCATAAGTGAACTACGATAAAAAGAAGAATATTTCTTTAAAAATTGAATCAAACGCTCTTTCAAAAAAATCCCCACCTGAAATTCAATATGGCGTAACTTCTGTAATTTGGAAAATATGAAAAAAAATTTAGAGCATAAAATGTCTCAATTAAAAAAAAATGATAACCAGTTGCAGACTCTTATATTCCTGACGTGCTCTGACGTGTAAAATTTGCTAAACGACCACCGCAGGAAACCACTAGGAGCAAACGCCTTCCACACGAAGAGGAGTTAACCGCGACCGTTACTGCCAAGTCCGCTGCCGGCCATCGCGCAGAACTTGCGAGTGGGAGGGAGGCAGAAGCTATTGCTGCGCTCGCATGAACCATTGCGGGCGCACCACAACCGTTCCGGCGCGTGACCGTAATACGCAGCGCAGCTATAGTTACTCCACTCGCAGTGAAAGGTACGGTTTACTCCGCAAGCATTACTGCACGCACCCTTTTTTTCTTTGTGTGTAAAAATGGAAATACCACGTTTTCCAAAAAACGTAAAACCTTTACCATAATTAAGGGCTCTTTAAAGGCTCATTTAATATCCGAAAGTCAAATTTTGGGCTCTCCATTTTTTTTTAAACGCATGATACTCTCAGCTACACGTCAAGGTAGCAGTACCATGGCAGAAATATTGCTTATATAATTTTTTTTCTTTTCACAGGTACAGGTTACGTGTATACTATTTCGTAAATGTTAACAATTAAAAACAATGAAAAAGTTGCAAGAACCTTCTTGCCCTTCTGTTTTATTATTATATTTCTGTTATTAGTATTTTAGGGAAATTTGGATACCTTTAAGAGCCATTTTTAGCTGAAGCCGTCAAAATATACAATTACCACAAACATATCTTGATATCGTGTTGCTCTTTGAATTTTTCCTTGCACCACTTACGCGCTTAACTCTAAAACTCACAAACTTACAAACTAACAAACAATAACTCGAAGATATAATAAATTTCGACGTTTGTTGCAGCGACACAAAAGCATTCGAGTACGCGCGACGACGATCAGCTGATATCGTTAGACTTCAGTGCCGTCCAATCCCATTGCGGTGGTAATCGCGACGGCTCGGGAATCTGGCAGTAACTGTTACTGCGACGGACGCAACAGTCGCTGCAGAATCTTTGACGGTGGCGCGCAGTGGCTGTCACGGTGTAGCAGCGATGTTTCCGTCATCAACCGTAACCGTCGCTGCAACGGTTACGGTGAAAACTGCACCCGCTCCGGTTAAAGGACACCTATGTTCACGCCTCACACACGTGAGATTGGTGGACATAGAGTATGATAGAATTGTTTGTTTGTAATGTGGGCGGGGAGGCCCGTGAGATCCCACCCCTGGCGCTCAAGTTATGAAGCCTATTGTGCCATACCCGTGTTTACTCTCAAGGCAGTACTCCGAATCCGGCCATCTTCGCCGAGTGTGTTTTGGATCTCGGTGGCTTTCGTTGTTAAAACGTTCTGAGAATATACCTCTCAGGTGCCAGGCGTACCTGTCGCACAGTAAATGACGTCCTACTCTGTGAAGTGGTCCCCACCCACTTCAGGTGGGTTCCGAACCACCGGAGCCCCGGGTAAAGTAAATAAAAAAATTTCCATTGGTACCAACTCAGAAATCGAATCCCAGTCCTCCTGCACGGAAGCCTGACGCGCTATCGTCTGAGCCACCGAGGCTCCATGATAAAATTGCAATAGCCTGAATTAAGTCCACATGTATAAGTCGGAACCGCCGATTTGCTAGTACGGCTAGCATATTAGTCACAAATATCTTGTTCAGCGCCGGAATATTGAGAGAATAAATCTGTCGAAGGAGTATTGGCTTTTAGGAACGCCGTGATACAAGTAGGTCTCTCCAGTACTAATATGTCCAATAAAAATCATATCCACCAGCTCAAGGTCCTCGATAGTGCCAGCAAGTCGTCCTCGCTTCAGATGAATCTTGGCACACTTGTTCAATCCAAAGTCACTATAAATGTCTCGTGCGTCCCCCTTAATGATCCTCAGGGCATGTTTTAGCTGCCTTAGCATATATAGATAGAACTACAGGTCATCCATAAAAAGAGAGGAGTAACCTTATGCTAGCAATAATTAGGCTTGGCGCACAGGTACCCACGAGAATTGCGTAGTGCGATAGACCTCTGGAAGGTGACGCTGTTAGTTGTCACACGATGATTTCCAGATGAGATATTAAATCTGGTCTTTCAAAGGGGCACCAATTTCTCTATGCATCATAGTATGTGTGGATGAATCTCAATCTTTTCTACAGACAGATGATGAGTACATCCCACGCTACCAAGTCGGGCACGGACTTCTTAATCTCCAAACTCTTTATAACCGAATTATCTCGGGTATAGTTCACATAATCGCAAATGGATAAGGTTCTCTCCTGGCAAAGAGAGAGAGAGATCTAAGAATGCTTTACTACCATCTTTGTCACTATTACGGTGTTGGCCGCTCCGACGAAGACAGAGTCAATTGGCCAGAATAAGAAAAACCGAACTTTTTTGGAACTACATGTTGTCGTCAATAGTCCCCATTTTGTACTCGAGGCCTGACACCTTGCTTCATAATGATTGTCCCTATGATCGAGCTCTTGAAGGTGCGAAGTAATGAGTGGTTCGTAAATTTGAAGCTATACCCGCGTGCCAAAAACTTGCCGAGGCACTTGCGCAAAGGATGCAGAAAGCTATGATTCTTATGCTACTCTATGTCCTCAAAACATAGCAGGGTTTCGCTGACTCATCATTGTAATTCCATCATTCATTCATGAGTTGCGGATGGTAAAATGGAGTCTTCTGTTAGAACTGATCAGAATGACTGAAATCAGAGTCTTATATAATCCTTGTATAATCCGAGGTCTGTATTCTGTGGCCGCGTGCATTTTTGAACGTGTGAATTACATCAACTACATCTCCGATGTCACACTAAATACTATTTGGAGAAAAATGTTTGGTAATTAATTCGATATACGAATGAAAAATAGTTAGATGTTCATATGTACAATATATTCATTTAGAAATTCAGTATAACGTTAAATCTGTAAAAGTTTGTTTTGAGTCATTGAGCAAATTACTACTGCATATATTTTTTTACAATACCTTATATAAGATGATCAGCAAAGACATTAGCCAGGAACGTCTGATGTGGGGTTCCAGATACCAAAGGCTATACATTGGCGGTTGATATTCCGTAGGCGGTATTCCTTGTGGTGGGCATGGACAATGCCGTAAAATAGCCAGCAGTGGAGGTATCATGACCCATCCCATTATATTATTTTGATCCAAAACTTGGGGTAAATTGGTTACAAAAACGTTGAACACAGCAGAATGCCTGAAAGGTAAAGAAAGTTCATTCACACTTTATTTGAATGTTATTTAATTAGGTCAACCATTCTAAGGAGATGAGTATTTCACGTATTGAAGTTGTAAATTTTAGGTGTGCCTTATTATTCTGAAATACAATACTTTCTTTTTTACTGCAATGAACATAAAAGAAACTTTAAACACTTTTCAATGTGGTGAAATTCAAACGCCACTATTTTTCCCTGGACTGGTCATGGCAGAATCCCTAAGGGGGAAAAAGGGGAACATTTTTATCGTACTTCGGGCCTGGGGAGATACTTGATGACGGGTCAAATTGATTGTTGAACTTTTACTGGCACCAGCATTTTAAATGTGTTTAGGAACGGCTCCACTGCGTCAACCCCGACATCTACTTCGCACGACGGCCTTCTTTGCTAGGGATCATTGACTCATCCTTTTCTCAAGGGTGACTGACGTGCAGTACTAACCATTTTTGGCGGGCTCACGAAAGAAAGTTCCGCGGATCAATGACTGGCCGGAAAGGGACTCGACATAATTGTTTTTTAACTTGAAATAAGGTCGAGATCCCTTTCTTAACTCAAAAATTACCATTTACAATTCTCTAATAGGTTAATTAGTCTTCGTTCGCGATTCCGCTGGAAAAACCTTTTCTAATTTGAATATCGTTCATATTTGAAAGACGGAGGTTTTAGAGGATTAATACGCGATGGATAGGTAAAACCCAATCCCCTGCGTGCTTGCGTAGTCGTTTCACTAACGCTATACTTACTGTTGTTGTAACCCGGAGGAGTCATTCTGTCTTAATTGTTCTAGCGAGTACCTCAAGTACATCTAAAACTATCTCAAAAATGGCTGAGAATAAAACTTTCACTCAGGCTGATCTTAACCAAATTATCGAAGCATCCTCCGGACTCCACATGTGAGTTCAGTCATTACTTTGGTGTCTTATTGTTATTAGCTAAAAGGGTTAATAATTGTTACGGTTTATTATTCAATCATAACAATGTAATAGAATATTATGTCCAAGTATCGACTTATTTCAATGCCTGTTACTTTAATACTAAATTCACTCTAACCTAAATAATGAACAAAGTTAATTTAATGTGCTTACATCCTGTCTCTGTTTGTTTTAAGGACCCAGGCCTAAAGAATCCACTGTCCCCTTAGTATTATAGTCTTTTTCATGCATTTTCAGGGGATTTATCATTACCGAAAATGGCGGAATTAACCGCCAGGCGTGTAAATATCCAGGCCTCATAATGGATCCTTCAAGGACGCATAGTTGTTGCATTTCCGCTTATTTTCAATATTTCAGTTTCCTTTGGCGTTTCAGCAGAATTGGATTGGCCCGTTATGTGGCACCCAACTATAGTGGACCTAAAATAATTTTGCACAAAATCTTGTTCTATTTTAGTTTCTAGTGTTACATCCCAAAAATTTTAAAATTTGTATGCAACACGGATAACTAAGCATAATCTACCTTATCCCACGTAATATAGGATAACGCCACTAATTATAGACGAGCACCTTACCGATCGTCTCTGAATTCAAACCTAACTATGATAATTGTCCTACGGTCGGTAAAATGGAAGCCTCAAGATAAGTAAAGTGTTGCCATGAAAGGATCAGAACCCAGAGACTACCGATAACTTAGCATACGTTCGGTGAATGAGAGATTGTAATGACAGACTCTACAGCTATAAGATAATTAAGTATATTTAATAACGTACTAATGTATGCATATTCCTAATAATCTGAAACATAAACAATAACAAAGGCAAAACTAATCATATGGAACATGAATACACACGTATGTCTAAATTAAAGTAATAATTTATCGATATAATGTCATACTACTGTTTACTATTAAAGTATAACCCACTTAGTGGAGAAACATGCGCATAGTCAGACAATATTGTAACCGAAAGTGTCTGGTTAGAGATATCGCCTATAGCTAAGCTAACGTATGAAATCCGAACTCCTGAAAGGTCTAGAGTTGAGATGCGCGATCGCTGTTCACGATTGTTGACGATAGCATGAGACACCCGCATAGATCGTTCGACATCCAATAAGGAAAGTCACGTGTATCAAATAACTATCAATCTCTTAACGTGACTTTACCCAATTTTGTCGCAAGTACGTGACTCTACTCAATTCTGTCGCAAGTACGTGACTTTTAGGAAGACCAAGGTGTATATCAACCATAGCGCAACCCTTTTCATTTGTCTTTACGTATCAAGCAGTCATACTGTTCACTTCGATTTACGAATAACGAATCACTTTGACAAAGTCGCGGCTTCTATCTCATTGTGACCAAAGAAACGCTCTGATTAAGTCGTGCACTTTAAAGTTCAATTCAAAATAATTAATGTATTCGAGTCTTGTACTAAAGCTCCTTCAGCTGAGACTTTCAATCGTCGTAAAGTGAGTCTATTCTCGAATAAAGTCTGCAGTGTTATACGTTCGTGAAAACAGAACTCAAGAGTGGATTCGGTAGCTGATATAGGACCATGTATCGCTCTGCATCGTGACCCGTGATCGTGCATCCTTCGACAATTACAAACTGAGTTACCTCTGAGTAATTTAGCCAAATATCCGGTAGAGTTTCGTCGCTGCTCTACGAGATATACAGAGATACAATCGACAAGGAAACACCTCTCTTGTCCTTCTACGAGTAGGAAGGTACTTGTAAGTTTAGATTTATGTAACCGTCTATCTTATCTACCATCTTCATAATGAATCATCTATTATCTTGAGTACATTTCTGTTATTTTGAACATCGTTTTAACGCAGTTCACATAGAGCTGATTAGTTACAAACGTACCCACAAAAAAATATTTGGTCAGGCCTTACCAGCCTGACATAATCAGCTCACTAATTTCCCTTATCCTAATCCTTTTCCAACCTACCCTCGCGTTTAGCTCGAGACGTAACAGCTGATTTAGTGGCAGCGGTGAGATTGTCACTTTCAATTGAATGCAGTGCTTTAATGAAAATTTAAACTCATTGTTTCTCTTGAATAAACCTCAACATTTAACTTCAGTGTATTATTAAGATAGACATTTTCAAAAGTTAGGCGTTGGTATACTTCGCGTGCTCGCAAGCCCTGCCATGGTTAATAAACCTACGCAACAGTCTGAAGTATCCTTGTGTGCATTCTTTGCAGCAAGATTGTACAAGTGAAGGGTTTAAAACAACGAATAATTTCCAATTGTTATTCAACATTCCGCGAATTTAAAGCTTTACTGAAAATTTGCACTTTCGGTTTTAAATACCAAATTTCTTCTAAATTATTTACAACCGTAATTCCATTCGAGTTGAAGACAGAAACAAAAGGGTACACATTAATTAATTCAGAAAATTCAAATATTATTAGAATTTTAAATCCTTTTATCAATTTGTAATAAATTAAAAGTGCAAATTATTGCAAGTTAAAGACAACTTTAAACTATGTTTTAAAACCACGGTTCTCAAAAGGCAAGCTACAATACTTTACCTCAATAATTGCCTTTTTTTATTCAAAATCTTAACATTTTACGAAAACCGAGTTTAAATCCATTGTAAGAATTTTTCTTTAACGGATTGATCACCCGTGAATGGAGCTCCCACAATAGATTCAATCATTACAAATTCAGTCAATTTCAATAATAAATAAAAGTTAAAATTATAACTTTAATCCATCAAACAGAAAAACTAGCTACGACATTTTTTCAAATTTTATTTTAAAATCAGTATTTTTGATCACACGCGATTCTGAAATTATAATTCACATAATTAATTTATCCAGTCAATGACAACTCGAGTTGTCGTTGCAGAGCTAGATGCAACCATAGACATCGAATCTAGACATTCGAAATGTTTCTCCTTGTTCTTAAACGAAGAGTAAGTGTCTAACCTTATTGCATTTTCTACTGAACCACGGCAGCAGTAGTTTGCCAGTGATAGGTACGCTTTACGATCAGACCGTATACTTATATTATAGCAACGCTTCCAAACACTCGCGGTTAATAGCATTCGCAGTATTTGATTAAAGTAACTAAGCAAAGTCAATCATGTATAAGAAAGAATTAATACACATCTACCATTAAAAACATTCCTCGAACAACCGCAAAAATAAATTCATCCAAAATCTTTTATTCGTTCTTTGTCTAAGCGCAAATGTCTACATTTTACCGCTTTTTCTACTGAACGATAGAGGCAACTCTTAGTCAGTAATCAACGCGCGATTATAGTCAGACAATCCACTTGTATTGCAACGAACGTTATTTCATCTAAACGAAAGCGATTATAACATCACACCCTACAGAAAAATTCATACCTAGGGTTGTTTCATGAATTGAATATTTTCACAATTGTTGAGCTATCTCTTCTTATTGAAACCCTCCGCTTTATCATTTTTGCATACGCGATTTTTATTTCATACGTGAAATCATTAACCGTTTAATAAAGAGTTTTCGAAATTTTTAACCTATTTCAACCTTCAATTTAAAAAGTTTAAAATGCAAAAGAGTTCAATTTGCAATTAGCGTGAATAATTTGTGTGCGCAGGGAAAAACCGACATATTCAAAGAATAATTTTTATCCGAAAGTGAAATTCAATTTATGTAATTTGTGATTATTACAAAAATATTTTATTATGTAATTGCATATAAAAACTATAGACAATACGAACTGGCCAACTTATATCTGTGTGTACTTAAATTTTATCTTCAGTAATTGATCGAAAGCGTTAATACGTATTGTTTCTATGTTACATTATTGTGATAGAATTCAATTTATGTAATTTGTGATTATTACAGAAATATTGTATTATGTATTTGCATATAACAACTGAAGACGATACGAATTGGCAAACATATATCTGCGTGTACTTTAATTTTATCTTCAGCAATTGATCGAAAACGTTTGATACGTATTGTATTTATATTGTATATATTGTGATAGAATTCAATTCATTTAAATTGTAAATATTATAAACATATTTAATTATTTTTATAGAACATCTGGAGTACAATCTTATCTCTTTTAATTGATGTGTGAGGAGTTTTATACGATTTAAATAATATTACTTCATAACCATGTAATTATATTTGCCTACGACAAAAAAAAAAGAATATCAGTGAATCATTCTCCTGATTTTATTTATTTCTCAAATAAAAAATGAATTAACGAAAACTTTATGATTATTTGATTATTGGAAGATGCCCTATTAAAAACGAGAAATAGATAAAGAAAATATGTGGTGTTTTGGAATTCGACATGTTACATGAGGGACCACAGATTACGTTGTCTCATTTACGGAGACAGTCTTAGATCATCACAGGATGTTGTGTCGTAAAGAAGGTTTTGAGTCGTTGCGTTACTTGCGCTCGACATCGTGCAACCACCTGCACTCAACTTATGGGTCAACTGCCTACTCGTAGAGTTACTCGACCGTATAGATCCTTTCCTATAAGCGGTCTGGATTACGCTGGTCCCATTCGGATTCGAAATAAAAAAGGTCGTGGACACAAGTGTTCGGATTATACCGCTGATGGTTTCATAGCGGCTTACAAACGATTTGCTGCTTGACGTGGGATAATCACCTTTCTCTACAGCAACGGCGGTACTCATTTTGTGGGAGCCGATAAATGGCTCCGCACAATTTTTGATGAGGCAACTGCTGTCACAGCGACCATCAGCCGTTATCTTGCTGTCAACTGATCTACGTGGCGTTTCAAACCTCCAGCGGACGCACACTTCGGAGGACTTTGAGAAGCGGCTGTCCGCTCTGTGAAACATCATCTTCGTCGAGTGGTGGGAGATACTACTCTGGCTTTTAAGGAAATTACAACTTTCCTCACACAGGTGGAAGCTTGCCTGAACTCACGTCCGCTACAGGCTCAGACACCGAGTCATTTCTTGATCGGTTCTCCGAACTTCACAGTTCCAGAACCATCTCTCATAGATCTTAGGCAAAATTTACTACAACGCTGGCAGCTTACCAGACAGATGTATGATGATTTCTGGACCAGATGCTCCTCTGAATACCTACAAGAACTTCAAACTCGTCCGAAGTGGCAAAGGCCTATGCCTCCAATCAAGATCGATGATCTCGTGTTCATCTTTCACGAAATTCTCCCTCCCACAAAGCGGGCTGTAGGTCGCGTCATTGCTACACGTCCGGACGCTGAAGGTCATGTCAGATCCGTGATTCTGCGGAATGCTAATGGGACTCTTGAGAGACCCATTGTAAACTTGTGTGTCTTGCCAGAACTTTTTTTTGCGTCTACAGTGAGTATCATTTTTCGTTTTAATCATCGAAAAAAAGCGGGGGGGGGGGGTGTTCCGGATAATTCATGTCAATTTTCTCTATTGTGTTTGTATTGTATGACTGTGTGCTGCGTGACAGTTATTTTCTGTCTCTGGCGTTCGCATAGGTATCAACCTTGCCTTGTCTACCCTGTTATCTTCTCTCCTCATCGGACGAATTGAGGTGGTCAGGGTCAGTGTTGTAAGTTACGAAGTTCGAGTCGGTACCTCTCACTCGTTTTCTATATTTTAATTTTTTAAACTTCATGTAGCCTTTGATAGAAGGCAAACCTATGACTCGTTCTTTGAATAAATTATATGTATTTGGTGCTCAACAACTTATCGTGACTCAGTGACTTTTTTACCAACAAACTTTAAGTCCTGCATATTGATTGTTTTTCTTCAAGTGCTTTTCTCATCATAGAGTTTCGTTGCTCCAAATAAACATAACCTTGTCCGTCGAATGAGACGAAATATTTTGAAAATTTTAAATATGAAATAAATGTGTCAGCTTCGATGTGTAGGTCTTGCCCTGAGTATTTATTTATTAAATTGATTACTTTGAGTTGAACAGAAGGATATCGTTTCGCTATTCAATGTTTAATCATTCAAAAGTGGTTTGATGGTCATTTGCCGATATTATCTGGTTATTTAATATATAATTTGGCTATAAAATTTAAATCAAAAGATGATTGGAAGTTTAATTCGATTGTTATCGATTAGTGAGGGTCTTGTCCTGGTTTTTCGATCCATGAATTGAAATTTAATGTTTAATGAAGAAATTGTCGACATTAGGTATTGCTCTCATCATCGGCGAGATTAATTGATTAATGAAAATTTATCAAATTGTGTAAGATTCGCATCTTGCTCTGGTCCATAAAGTTAATTGAATAAAATCAGATCTTATTCTGGTTCTTCATTTGAATTTGATTAAAGATCAGATCATGTTTTGATCAATTGATTGCATTTTTTTACAAATTTGTTAATGATGGATCTCGCCCTGAATCATCAACAAAATTGATCGTTGAACAAAATCCGAAATATCTTCAGACCTTACTCTGCTTATTTCGGAGCCTAAATTTAACAGATTACACAGGCCGGCTAGAACGACATCTTTTTTGTACCCAAAAACAGGACTAAGTGATGCCGAAGGATTTTGGTATCCGAAAATCGAATCCGTTATCCAAATTGGTCCTATACGTCAGGTTTTTTAGATATCCTAACCAACTAGAGAAATAACCCTGAAATGGAGATGACTATCATCACAGCTTTACATGTTTCAGCGGTTTTGAAAAGAGCAGGTAACTGGAAAGCTCCAGGTCCAGACATGGTTCACAACTTCTGGTACAAGTACCTGACTAGTGTGCATCCAGCGTTGGCAACGTGTTTTCAGAAGATCATCGAACCACCAGATCTGATGCCAGGCTTTATGCTCCAGGATACTACGTATATGTTTCCTAAAAAACCAGACGCTCAAAATCCATCTGAACGTCGACCAATAGCCTATCTTCCAACAATATATAAATGTCTTACAGCTTTCATAGCAGATAAGGTATATTCTCACTGCGACGAGAATAACATCCTTACAGAAGAAAAAAAAAGGATGTTGTAAAAACTCGCGAGGCAGTAAACATATAGTCACCATAGACGCTTTTGTATGACGCCAGCTCGTAAACCTGAAAGAAACTTGCACATAGCATACATTGACTACAAGCAAGCGTTTCCTTCCGCACTACATTACTATTTGCTTGAAGTCTTAAAAACATACCAAATTTGCTCAAGAAAATCAATCCACAAGAATCCATTATTTGGATCATTGTCAACCAAAGATAACTAGATCAATACGCATTAGGACGGGTATATTCCAAGGAGACTCCTTCAGTGCATTACGGTTCTGTTTAGCGGTGCACCCACTGAGCAAAACACTAAATAGCATGTCTCATGGGTTCCGAATACATGATAACGAGGATGGCCATCAAGTCATCCATCTTCTAAACATGGATGACCTGAAGCTATACACTGGTTCGGACTAGAAACTGTAGCAAGTGATTGATGTCACAAAGAATTTTCCAATGATATCCGCATGGAGTTCGGACTAGATATATGCAGAACAATCCATTTAACTAGAGGAGAATTAGGGACCGTAGAGCTAGAGAATGATTTCGAAAATGACATCGAGACAATGGCTGAGGGCGAGTCACATAAATAGCTGGGTATTCTCGAAATTAAGGGTTTCTCTAAACTCGGCAAACAAGATCAGGGAAATCAACACCTATCCCATCCCTGTCATCACGTACTCCTTTGGGCTCATCAAATGGTCGAACACCGACCTCGAACGATTAAACAGAATCATCCGCGAAGAAATGACGAAGCACCGAATGCGCCACAGTCATTCGGCGATTGAAAGGGTAGTTATACCACAACATAGACGGGGTAGCGGCATTGTAGATATCGGGAAACGGTGTGAGTTACTAGTTATACAGTTGCGAGACTATTTTAACAGCATGCGAGATGTTGCGCTTCACAACACCATCTGTAAAGCAGATCTTGACTACACACTCTTGAATTTGTCCTCAGAGGAGGCCTTGAATATCAGGACAGAAACCATAGAGGGATTAGAAACGCAATTGAGAAAGAAAGCCATCCACGGCGAGCACCCCAAAATGTTAGTTCAATATGAAGTGGATAGTGAGGCATCCAATATTTGTCTGAGAAAGGGCGTCCTATATCCAGAAACGGAATGATTCGTCATTGCGATTCAGGACAAGGGTTGTCAGCACCAGAAATTATCGCAAATACGTGTTATATTAAGACGTGGTTGACCGGTGCCGATTATGTGGAGATACCAACGAATCCATCGAGCACATTATTGATGGTTGTCGCGTAATGGCTCAAAGAGAATATACGTACAGACATAATACTGTCGCGGGCATTATACACAAACAACTTGCCCTAAACCTAGAACTCTTAACAGAATGGATACCTTTCTATAGATACATTCTAATGTTCGTTTTAGAAAACCAAGATTACATCTTGCATTGGGATGTTACTATCCAGACGGATAATTACATCCGAACCAATCAACCCGAAATCGTGATGCGAGAAATAAAAGTGGTAGAGTCTACATCATTGACATTGCTTGTCCACGTAACCGAAATTTGCAGGCAACCTATACAATCAAGATCCATAAGCATAGCGAGCTAAGGCATGAAGTAAAGACAATATGGAGGAATGTGAAACATACATCTATTCATCCTATTGTCATTTCGGCTACAGGCAACGTGCACGCAAGATGCACTGAACATCTTGAACCTTTACGAGTCAGTAGGGTACTGGCGGCAGCTCAGACGGCGGTTTTATTGAACACCTGTCGCATTGTGAGAAATTTTCTAGACCAGCAGGAAGCAAGTGACTAAAAACCTGTGGAGTGGCAGATTGCAGCTCTAAGGAAGCATGAAGAGGCGAATGTTTTCACCTGCAACGCTCGCGGCCGCTGTGTATGGGTAACAGCAGTAAAATACGAACACCAAACTACACTATGCTCCTAATTTTGTACCTACAACATCATCACAAATGATTGCAGACATCGTATTGAATTAACTCATAACAACCTCATCTTATCAGTCACTTGACTTAGTCCGTGGCTATGATGAAAAACTGCAACCCAGTCCGTGATTGTTGGGGTAAAAACCAGGCTTTGCCC
Organism: Andricus curvator; assembly: GCA_932195095.1. Taxonomy (NCBI): domain Eukaryota; kingdom Metazoa; phylum Arthropoda; class Insecta; order Hymenoptera; family Cynipidae; genus Andricus; species Andricus curvator. The sequence continues at coordinate 24,638 of CAKNYM010030516.1, forward strand.
AATATGGAACCATCTTAAGCATGAGACAATTATAATAATAATCGGCATAATTATCGTTAACTTTAAGTATATGTATTGTTTATATTTAAAGCATATTTGATTTTACAACTTATGATAAACCGTTTTCACTAGTTATAATTAGATGTAATTTTTTTTTCGAAAATTTATTGAATAAATTTATTTTAATTTTTAAACTGATTAAGACTGATATTACGGCCAAATACGATTCGTTTTTATTGTGTGGATCCGAGTTGAAAATTAAATCAAGACGTCATACAGTCTTTCGGAAACTCCATCAACCAGACAAGCTTCGAGGAGTGCGGGAAGGACGACGGACGAGCAATAGTTGCCCTTTTTGTCTAGAAGCCAACCCCATTTACGTCGGATCTACGAGGTACATCCGATTTTTACTTATTCTTATGTAAAATGATCTGCAGAATCCAAAACTGTGTAGAAGAACTCTGGCAAATGTGCCGTTCTCGAACTGCTGGGCGTGGGGTTAAGCCCGGTATCCGAGAGCCTTTTTGCGTCTCGGAGGACCCTTTCGAACGACGTAGCGGGCTGGTCTGTCACTTCTTTACGTTCAGCAGAGTAGGTTTCAACATGGTCTGAAGAGTTGAACTCGCCGGGGCCAATCTCCATGGACCTCGAAAATTTGGTCCGCTCGACCTCCATTTCAAGTTTCAGGTTCAGCATCTTCTGCTCCAGCTTGATCTGGTCTCGCTGCAGCTCCGGCACTCGTACCGAAACTGATGCGGGGGTGAACGAACCAGAGTCGGGTGTCGAAGATTCCGACATGATGATGCAGATCATTTGGCGGGGGACGAAGAAGCGCTGGTTTACTGGGATAATAAACTTCAGTTCCCACCTTGACCTCCACTGATTTGACTCTATTTGAATTTAATGGTAGAGTTGTCGACATTTTCGAGGTTCTTCGTAGCGTGCATACCTATTGCTTTGCGCCCGTGATTTAAAAATAAAGTCAATATTCTGCTGCCTGAATGTGGGACAGTGTTATAGGCTAACTGAATTTTCAAAAATTTTCATCCCATGCCCTATGGTTCTCGTTTAAGAACGCGGAAATCATCGGCTTGATGGTTTGATTAACACGCTCAACCGGATTGCTTTGGAGGTGGCTTAACGGGGTAGTGATATGTTTAAGGCCTCTTGCTGACAGAAGGGTTCTAACATCTTAATTTATGTCCTCCGTGCCGTTATCTGTCACAATTGACTTTGGGGTTCTCCAACCGTCAAAAACCATATCGAGCGTCCTAACTTAATTAAGGCTTAACATCTTGATTCATGCAAGGCCAATAATAATTTTGGCGGACTCTATTCAATGTTTTATCACGACCAAGATGTCCTGCTTGCGGAATATCATGATTTTCGCGACGGATAGTCATGGTATCACAAGGTTTTATTTCCTTTTTCCATGGATTTTCGTCGTCAATTAGAGCCTTTTTGGTAATCAGGAAGATAATAGAACAGTTCGTCGTCCTCGATCTTCCATTCCGAAAATATATCAGGCTGACCTTTGACGAGATAAAATTTGGTCTCATAGCAATCCTCATCACGAATCGTGTTCAGTTCAATTCGTTCATGGATAGTTTCTTCAATGTTTAACTGTTATATCATGCTGATAAAAGTAAATTGTCCATCAAGCAAGGCGACCTACAAAATTTTTCAATCCATGGAGCCACTGCAAAGATTGATGATCGGTAACGACTTTGAAAAGCACACCCTCTAAGTAGCATCTTAGTTTCTCGACAGCCAAAATCACTGCTAAACACTCTTTTTCAGTAGTTGTATAAAAACAACTTCAATCGAGTTTTTGATTCCTGTTTCCGGGTACATTTTAAATAAGATTGCACCTAAACCAAAATCGCTAGCGTCGGTGTACAAAATGAAGTGTTGCCCAGGAATTGGAACATACAATCGAGGATCCTCGACAAGAGCTTTCTTCATGTCGTCAAATGACTTCTGTTCGACTTCAGTCCACCTCCAAGGAACCTTTGGACTAGTAAACCTATGCAACGGAACTGAATTCTGGCAATATTTTTCAGATGTTTATGGTACCAATTTACAAGGCCGTTGAACGTTCGCAATTGAGTCCGATCCTTTGGGACTGGAAAGTCAATTATTGGCTGGATTTTCTCGGGATTTGGTCTCATGCCGAATGCGTCGACGAGATACCCGAGAAATTTGACTTCTTGACAGGCAAAGCTACTCTGCTGGTGGTTCAAGGCCAATTGAGCTTCCCTAAATACCTCGAGCACCAACGACAAAATGGCATTGTGTTCATCCAGATCCTGACTAATAATGATCCATACATCCAGCACCCTTTTTCCTCTATTCGAAATGCCGTATACTTTCGACTTTTTTCATCCATAGGGATTTGGTGAAAAGCTTCACTCATATCAAGAGTCGGAATTATCTTGGCCTGGTGGAGTTGAGACAAGATAGATCTCATATTGTGAAGAGGATAGGCTGGCTTGATCATTTTTTGGTTGAGGGGTCGACAATTTATACAAAACCTGAGTCCATCATTTGTTTTAGGAAACACTACCGGTGGGCATGATTGGTTTCATCAACTGAGAGCGTTTGGAGTTCATATAACGTCGTGAAACTGTGTGATAACGGGTAGTGGTGTTTGCTACCATTTAAGGTCCAAGTTTGCGAGAACGGATTGATCAACACCTCAAAATTTAACCAGAAGTCCATTCCGAGAATGAAATCTGCCGAAAATTCTGGCATGATGCTGAAAAACTGGCGTCCGTAAACATCATCCATGTCAATAAAAAATCCCACTCCACCGAGTCGTTTGATAACCGACTTATCTACGAGACGAACGCCTTCACGAGATGTCAAATCAGTCTTCAACTCCTGAGTTTGGAATTCTTTGAACCGTTTGTAAGCGGACTCGCTCAGGAATGAACAAACAGGTATCCTAATCGACTTTTTAGGTTCATGAGTTGCGTTGCCGGGAAATATATATTCTCCTGTGTGCTGGTCGGTGGATGACGCATGGAGGAAGTCGAGTCGGAAACCAAGTTCTAAAAGAAGTTGGTTTTTCTTTAAGTTCGACTAAATCAGTCACGTCCTCCTCAGAGTTCTTATCCGAAAATGACAGTGAGGCAATAGTTTCAGAAGACCAGAGTCTTCTGAGACACTAGGAGCTTCGTCCAATAAACGCAACTCAGTGGATCAAGATCACCGAGCCCCATTTTATTGGCGTCATCTGAGGGGAAATTACTGAGGGCTGTTGGTGTTTCCCTGGTATTTTGGGCAACTAGTGTTGAAATGTCCTGTTTCGCGACGAAGGAAACAGACCATTTGCGGCTCTGACGTGCAGAAGCACAGCGTATGATCTTATATCGCGCAAATGAAACAGAACAATTTAGACCGGTCGAAAGGAGATTTTGATCCTTCCGATTCTGTTTATTCATCGACAGGGGTTTTCACGTCGTCATAATTTGCTTTATTCGCTTTGAATTTTGAACCTTAAGTTCTTTTTTAGATTTCACCATCTTCTATGGTTGAAAAGAATTGAAATCTGTAACTGCCTCGTTTTCGGAATTCTCATTGCCTGACTTGGAAGCGTCCGGCATCGAATATTCGTCGAATTCGTCAACCAAGTCAAACTGCCCTCAAACATAATTCAAGTCCGTCCGACCTTTTGCGCCTTTTGCGACTCATTTGATCTCTAGTAGAGATAGCTAGGTTCGTTAACATAGTGTATGAACTCGGTATAATCCTTGAGAGATAGATTTAGAATCTCTAAAGTCAATTGTGGATTGAATTTTTTCAGGATTTGTTTGAGTTGCTCTCTGAATTCCGGCGGATACTGCAAACGTTCAAATATGAGTTAAGCCCTATACGCGAATTCCGCAAAAGTTTCATTTTTCTCTAGGTTTAATTCTCGAGAAGAAGGTCGGCGTCGTCTTTCTCAACGCCCCACTTGTATTGGAAAGCGCGCGAGAAGTCCCTGCGTGTACGCCACGAGTTCTTGTTAACGAGTTACCGTGACCTGTACGGACACTCAAATATTTTCGATAAGCACGAAACGAATAAGTCCCTATGTATCCCGCTGCTACTCAAATAATTATTGAGTATCAATAAAAACTGTTCGGTATTCCTCTCGTTTTTGGAAAAGAGATTTTCCCGGAACAAACTATGCGGCCAATTTTCATCGGCAAGTCGCCGTCGAAACCAGAGTAACCCCTTCCGGGTCCACGAATCGACGATGCACTCCGATTCTGACTCAAATCAAATCGAGCGGGATAGTCGCTTTCGCTTAAGTCATCCTCATGCCAGGAAAACAAGGAACCCGTTCTCCGCGTAATCTATACCTTCGAATCCCGACTGAATATTGCAAAACCACGGGAATCGTTTGAACGAAGAGAGGCACGGCTCATGCTTCGATTATTTCCTTGAGTATTTTGGTGGCTAGTTCCTTCACTACCCGTCATTTCGCGATAACGTTGTTCCGAGACGAAGATCTCTCTGTCGACTATTAGCCCCTTGGTATTTGGTTCGCCGACAGCAACCCTAGTTACTCGCTGAACCGTGCTTTGATTACCCAAATCAAAATCATCCGCATTTCTATATTGTGAAAAATTATTGTCGCGAGGGAATCGAGAATCCACGGTTGGAATTCTCGGCCGAAACGTTGGGTTTTCACTCTCAAACCACGCGTGCCTAAGTTCCCTTTCCACTGAACCCATTTAGTAAGTTTTGGTTGACGGATCGAGTGCCGGTCTGAGTCCAGAAGTCTCGGTTTCATCGCGAGTTCCACTGAAAAGAGCAAAAGCTCCCGATCCGTCATCCGCGAAATAATTTGGATAATCTTTATTACTGGGTAATAATAGTCGGTGATAATAGCCTCTCTAAGAACCCACTTTGCTGAGAGGTCAGTTTGTCGAATCGGGTAGTCAAAATTTCTAACTTGCGTTCTAAGATGCTGTAATTTTTATCAAGACAGGCAGTGGCTTATACGGGTCGCGTAGGAGTCGTTGCACGTGAACCCCTTCCTCTCCCCGCATCCATGGGGAAACAGGTGTGGGGTTTATCAACTGGCTCGATATTAAGCGGGACTTGTATTTCTGTTTCTGCCTCGCACATGTTGCTGTCCGTCACCTTCTCGTTATTTTGTCCTGAAACCGTCTGGTCAAAGGTTTCCGACGTGCTAGCTTTTGGAGCTTTACGGGATTGGGCTTTGTTGGGCTTTCTCTTCGGAGGTGAAAAAAAGATTGCCGAACAAAGACGATCTATCCGTTGAGCCAAAATTAATTCGATATTGGGAAAGAGTCTAAATGCTGAATGATTGATTAATCAAGAATTGCAATTTTTAGCCATATTTGAGGCAATATAACACGATCAGAATTTGTTTCCTTCTGAAAACTGCTAACGCCATCGTTTAGTACTTCTGTTTACCTTTCATTTACATTTTTAATCATCTCAAACCGATTTTTTTTCTCCAGGATATAATACGCATAATTTTATTCGCATTCTTCGCCTTATTTGCTAGTTTTTTATTGTGGAACTATCGCTAAAATATGGCCAATAATAGCCATTTCAGCACTTTTATGTTAGGATATCTCAAAAACCTGACGTGTGGGAAAAATTTAGACAACGCATTCGTTTTCAGGCCAAGAAAGTCCTTCGGTGTCACATAGTCCGGTCTTTGTGGATGTCTGAATAATTGTTAGTCAGGATCTGGATGAACACAAGGCCATTATTTCGTTGGTTTTCGAGGTATTTAGGGAAGCAAAATTGGCCTTGATACGCGAGCAGAGTAGCTTTTCCTGTCAAGAAGTCAAATTTCTCGGGTATCTCGTCGACGAATACGAAATGAGACCAAATGCCGAGAAAATCCAGCCAAAATTGACTTTCCAGTCCCAAAGGATTGGACTCGATTGCGATGGTTCAACGGCCTTGTAAATTGGTACCATAGACATCTGAAAAATGTAGCCAGAATTGAGGATCCGTTGTATAGGTTGACTAGTCCACAGGTTTCTTGGAGGTGGACTGCAGTCCAACAGAAGTCATTTGACGACAAGAAGAGAGCTCTGGTCGAGGATTCTCGATTCACCTTTACCAGCATGATATAACAGTTGAACATCGGAAAGCAACCACAAATGAGGCTCCTGATGCACTCTCGCGCTTGTTTAATGTCGATGTAGGCCCGAATAGATGGGAAAAGGTCATTGAAGAAACTATCCATGAACGAATCGAACTGAAAGAAAATTACGAAAAGGCTCTAATTGACGACGAAAATCCATAGAAAAAGGAAGTTAAACCTTATGATACCATGACTATCCTTCGCAAAAATCATGATATTCCGCAAGCAGGACATCTTGGACGTGATACAGCATTGGATAGAGTCCGCCAAAATTATTATTGGCCGTGTATGACTCAAGATGTTAAGTCTTTTTTAAGTTAGGGCGCTCGATATGGTTTTCGACGGTTGGCGAACCCGAAAGTCAATTGTGACATATAACGGCACGGAGTACATAAATGAAGATGTTAGAGCCCTTTTGTTAGCAATCCGGTTGAGCATGTTAATCGAACCATCAAGCCGATGATTTCGCGTTCTTAAACGAGAACCAGAGGGAATGGGGTGGAAATTTGTCGAAAATTCAGTTAGCCTATAACACTGTCCCACATTCAGGCAGCAGAATATTGCATTTCTTTTTAAATCACGGGCATCAAGCAATAGTTATGCACGCTACGGACCGCACGTATGAGGAAAATTGACGAAATCCGTCATAGAGTCGAAAACCAAATAAAGAAAAACTCGGACAAGCGTTCAGCCAAGATCAATTCAAATAGTCAAATCAGTGGAGGTCAAGGTGGGAAATGAAGTTTATTATCCCAGTAAAAAGCTTAGTAACAAGATCGAGGCGTATGCCTCAAGGTTGGCACATAAATTCGTGGGACCGGCTTTTGTTCACAGAGTGTGTGGTCCCGTACGGTGGAATTGACAGAAAAGGCTGGTAAAGTAGTGGAAAAATACTGTGTTTTCCATTCGAAAATTTCACGTCGAACGTTGCTTATTAAGTAATATGTATTTCCAGCGCAAGATATGTGCGTATATTCTCTTTGAGCCATTACGCGACAACCATCAATAATGTGCTCGATGGATTCGTTGGTATCTCCACATCATCGGCACCGGTCAACCACGTTTTAATGTAACACGTGTTTGCGATAATTTCTGGTGCTAACAACCCTTGTCCTGACTCGCAATGACGAATCCTTCTGTTTCTGGATACAGGATGCCCTTTCTCAGCCAAATATTGGATGCTTTACTATCCACATTATATTGATCTAACGTTTTGGGGTGCTCGCCGTGGATGGCTTTCTGTCTCAATTGCACTTGTAATCCCTCTATGGTTTCTGCCCTGATATTCAAGGCCTCATCTGAGGACAAATTCGAGGGTGTGTAGTCAAGATCCGCTTTACAGATCGTGTTGTGAAGCGTAAACTCTCGCTTGCTATTAAAATAGTCGCGCAACTGTATAACTTGTGACTCACACAGTTTTCTGACATCTACAATGCCCCTACCCCTCTATGCCGTGGTAGAACTACCCTTTCAATCGCCCAATTACTCTGGCGCATTCTGTGTTTCGTCATTTCTTCGCGGATGATACTTTTTAATCGTTCGAGGTGGGTGTTCGACCATTTGATGAGCCCAAAGAAGTACGTGAGGACAGGGATGGCATAGGTGTTGATTGCCCTGATCTTCTTTGCCGAGTTTAGAAAACTCTTCAGAACGAATCTCAGTCTTGTAGCGAAGGCAGTCGTTAGGCTTTTCTTAACTATCGTATGCTGAATACCCTTAGATTCGAGAATACCCAGGTATTCATGTGAATCGCCCTCAGCCATTGTTCCGATGTCATTTTCGAAATCATTCTCTAGCTCTACGGTCCCTAATTCTCCTCCAGTTAAATGCATTGTTCTGCATATATCTAATCCGAACTCCATGTGGATATCGTTGAAAACTGCTTTGTGACATCAATCACTTGCTACAGTTTCTGGTCCGAACTAGCGTATAGCTTCAGGTCATCCATGTATAGAATTTGGGTCACTTGATGACCATACTCGTCATCATGTACTCGGAACCCATGATACATGCTATTTAGTGTTTTTCTCAGTGGATTCAACGCTTAACAGAACCATAATGCACTGAAGGAGTCTCCTTGGAATATACGCGTCCTAATGCGTATTGATCTAGTTATCTTTGGTTGTCATTGATCAAAATACTTGATTCTTGTCATGGCAACAGCGTCTATGGTGACTAGATGTTTACTGCCTCGCGAGTTTTTACAACATCCTTTTTGTTCTTCTGTAAGGATACCATTCTCGTCGCAGATAGCTGTAAGACATTTATATACTGTTGGAAGATAGGCTATCGGTCGAAATTCAGATGGATTTTGAGCGTCTGGTTTTTTAGGCAACATATACGTAGTACCCTGGAGCATAAATCCAGGCATCAGATGTGGTGGTTCGATGACTTCTGAAAACACCTTGCCAACGCAGGAGGCACACTCGTCAGGTCCTTGTGCCAAAAGTTGTGAACCATGTCCGGACCTGGAGGTTTCCAGTTACTTGCTCTTCTCAAAACTGCCGAAACATCTAAAGCTGTGATGTTAGTCAGCTCATTTCAGGGTTATTTCTCTAGTTGGAACCACGCAGTGTCCAAATTGCTTCTGTTACTTTTTCCCCAAACATCCGAAAAGTAGTTAGTCATGCCTTCCAATTGAGGGACTTCGGTGTCTTGCTGTTTATTTTGCTTCACACTCAGTTCACGATAAAACCTTCTTTATGCTGCCTAAAAAGTTCGATTTTTTCGCCTTCTGGCGCTACTTTTCTTGTACCGACGCAGTCCAGCAGTAATAACATCAAGTCACTGCCGTCGGGAGTCTTCAATCTGATCCAATATTGCTGGTGTCAATGTCTCGATGTACCTAGGGTGGATGATTTTCTTGACATGGTGTATCAGCTTTCTGGTTCTATTTCCTTGCTTATATTGAGTCAGTCCCCCTAATTTGCACTTTGCTTTGCTGAAATCCATATCCAATCTGATCTGCCATGCAGGATCTCGCTCCCTTCCTGGGTCAAAGACTGCATTTCTAGGCCTAGTTCTGCGGTCCAACGTTCTAACGGTTGCCACAGCTGCATAGTATACGAGAGTTTGCACCTGTAACGCAGTTTGTGTTGCGTACAAATGCATAGGTAATATCTTGCTGTTCAAGTGTTCTATTAGTGCACGCAGATCATTTGTGATGTTCATCTTGGGCAGAGAATGCCTTTGTGTTGTTTCTACATGCCTGAACTCTAGTAAAGCATGACCAAAATTCCTTTCGAAGTGCTGTAGTTTTTATAAGATTTCGCTGTTCAGATCATCTTTATTAATGTCCAGATGTGGTTTCAGTGGATCCGGTACTTGATGTTCATTATCCCACATCTTCCAAGGGAAGTTCAAAAATAGGAAGCTGTTGTTCCACTTCCATTTCTATGGCAGCTATTTTAACAGCCCAAAGCAATATGTTTGCAGATATTAGGCGATTTTGATCTGCTAGATTCTGCTCATCTATTCTTGTGACTAGTTCTGGGTACTCAAGTAAGAAGAGTCGATGATGTTCTCTTCTTACACTTTACCCACTTTTCTTTGCCAAAAAGTAAAAGAGCATCCCATCTCTGTTCATACGGTACGTCCATTTTAATCGCCTTCTTGTTTGTTAAACCTCTGCTTCTGGCATCAATTGCCGCTGCAATTATTATTATTATGTGAGAAGTTGTAGGCTCCGGAAGCTACGATCATGGTTCCTTAAAGTAACCAATCCCGACGCAACTGGAACGTGTACGTCATCCGCTTCTACTCCTTCTGTCCTAGAAGGTAAGCAAGAGCGGGAAATTTACGCGAGATAACATCGGGCAACACTGTTCCTTGGAGTCAGGTCTCTAGCCGCGGTTGATCTTACGCGGCAGACGGGACAGTTGGAGATGAAGATTTCCGGTTCGCGATGGAATGAGCCTGACGCTGGCAAGCCGGAATCTTGTTGAGTGGGCTAATAAATGAAGCTTTCATACTTCCAAGACAGCCGATTATGAGAACTAAAAGATGGACTTTGAAGCCTTGGTGGAGCCTGCTCAGCTCGAAAAGAAGTGCTTGATATTTCGCCCGTTTTTCTTCCTCTTTTGCCGTGATATTACCATCGGCTGGTGCCGAGAATTCAATCACGTAAATGATCTTTTTCTTTAGAATCGAGTTCCCCCTGGGCGTATGGCAAGACGAGTAATAGATCAACACCATAGAAGTGCCTAAGATGGTAATATAACACTTTTAGAGCCGCATTGTATCTCTCTATGTACCCGTAGCGTGCATATTTTGAGCATCCACTGAGAACATGTCCAAGTGTTTCTGGCTCCTGCTTGCACGCTCGGCAGTTGGTATCGCCTACAGGTATATTTATTATGCGCTCGCGGTAAACTAAGGTGTCTATAACGCCGTCTTGACAAGCAAAAAGAAATCCCTCAGTCTCCGATTTTAATCCAGCAGATTTGAGAAACATGTTGGACAGACCCATCGAGAGCTCTTCTCTACGTATAATGCCGTAGAATTTACCATGAAGGGGCTTGTCAGCATGTTCTCTTAGTAGAAGCGTATATTCTGCTTCCTGTAGACGACTTTTGAGCAGAAAAGGTGTTAGTGATGCTAGGCCATGTGTAGTGTCGCTGGAATAAAATGGGAGGCCAAGCTCCTCCGCGGCCCTATCTGCGGCACGGTATAGAAACGCCGCAGCACTGGCGACTTCATGTTGATGTACGAGTTGGATAAGAGAATCTGTGCTATTTAGAACTGAGCAGGCTGTAGCCAGAACCGTTCTGAGATGAAGACACTCTAAGCTCAGCAAGCCTCTACCCCGTTTATCTCGAGGGAGGTATATTCGAGGTGCGGAAGATCTAGGATGATGACTTCAATGGGTTTTCATCATCTTGCGTGTGCTTCGGTTAAGTTGCTTCAACTCATCGACGTTCCATTTTACTGCACCAAACGTGTAGAACAGTATAGGAACGGCCAGCATATTGGTCGCCTGGATCTTATTCTTTCCAGATAATTCGGAAGCCCAAATTTTTCTGAGAATTTGGCTATACCTTTTTCCAAGGGCCGTTTGTAACATACGCACATCTTGGGTTTCCGCTTGCGGTATTCCACGATATGTATATGTTTCCCCAATACCAAGAAGATGAATGGTATTTCCGCCTATGAGTTGAACATCCTGATCGTGACGCGATGATGTAGTTTCTAGACTTCCTTGGCGTAGGTGGACGTAGGCACACTTGTCCATTCCGAAGCTCATCCCAATCGCTTTAGAGTACCTATTTACCGCCTCCACAAGGATGGTAAGGTCATCTTTCGAGGAAGCAAAGAGTTTAAGGTCCTCCATGTATAAAAGGTGGTTGACCTTGCATTCTCTTTTGTTCGGCGGGCCACATAGGTATCCACAGCTTTTGCCTTGGAGCACAATAGATAGAGGCAAGACGGAGATGCAGAAAAGTATCGGACTTAGAGAGTCTCCTTGGAAGACCCCCCTCTTATATGTGATATATCTTGTAGTCACTTGTCTTTTGTCAGATGTTATGACAAATCTTGTCCGCCACAAGAGCATAAGCTCTTTTGTGCATCTCACTATTTTTGGATGCACCTCCATGCACTCAATGAGCTTAATAAGTAGCTCATGGTTCGTGTTATCGAATGCCTTGCGGTAGTCAATCCAAGCCATGGACAGATTGCGTCGATACCTGATCGAGTCCTGGGTAATACACCTGTCTGTAACAGGTTCTCCCTGCAACCTGCCAGACCTCTCTTGCATCCACGTTGTTCAAATATTGCACTCCATACCGGCTCGATAGATGTTAATATCCTCTCTTTGAGGATGCCAGTGAATAGCTTGTAGCTGGTGTTTAAACAAGCTATAGGCCTGTAGTTCTTTGGACTTGACAAATCTCCGGTCTTAGGGATCAATACCGTGCTTCCTTCCACTAGCCACTGCGGGACGGGTTGTTCTCCGTTTAAAAAAGTAGTAAATATACGAGCTAGATGTTGGTGCGTAGAAGTAAACTTCTTCCACCAAAAGTTGTTGATTTTATCTGGCCCTGGCGCTGAAAAGTTCTTAGTTCTAGCGATAACTTTCTTCACTTCTTCAGCAGTAATTAAATTAGCAGTAAAGTAAATTATTATTATTATTATCATTATACCATTGAGCCATTTCCCTTTCGAGGTAGGCGTGACTTGCTCGGTGAGGAAGGGAGTAATTTGGGGTAGGGGGTATACACTTTTTAGATTGATCTAGAATTCTCGTGTTATTTATTTAAATGACACGTTTGTTTCGAAACACTGCTCCGACCCAGGTTGCTGATCAATCTCTTCAGCGATCACCCTAAGTGAAGAGCCTCACAACATTGTTATTTGTGGTTCCCCACTTCTCCCATTAGTAACCAAGGTCTTTGTTTCAGGCGACATTTACTCTATTGGAACTCTGTTTACAAACTATATGTCGCCACACTTTTCTGTCCTGGCATACTACTCTAGCTTCCTTCACGTCCATGCAATTTTTCATGCAAGCTCTCGTGTTTCTATGGCTTCTTATGTCTCTTTGGATTATTGTCTCATACACAAATTCTAACCATTTTTTCGATGGTCTACGTCTAGACATTCTGCCATTTACTTTACCTTCACACACTTGTCTGGTCAGTCGTTCATCTTTCATTTTTTCAACATGTCCGAACCATTTTAACTGATTTCTTTCCGATATGTCAACTAGTGTCTCTCCTGTACCACATTCTTGGAGGATTATCTCGTTTCGGACTTTGTCGATCAGTGTTTTGCCACATATTGTACGCATAGATTTCATGCAAATCGCGTTAATTTTACTCTTGTCCTTTTCTTGACAGCTCCATGCCTCGCTTACCGTACACTACAGTCGCAACAAATATAGAATTATGTATGGCCATTTTAGCTTTTTTTTTATATGTTTTTATTTCTGAGAATGGGCCCTGCTCTACCGATAACCTTCTTAACCTCATTTATGCGCCTATCGAACTCCCTATCTATTTTTTCGTGACTAGTGAATAGGCTACCCAGATATACGTACTTGTCAACTTCTTGTAATATCTCATCATTTAGGACAATGTTGCACATATGATACAAGAACATAATACAAAACTGACCACACAAGTCTGAAGAGGCACTTTGTAATTCTGCTGTTTTCCATCGGAATAGGGTATGGTTTCCTTGCAGAACATGAAGATGTTCAGGAATGAGAGGCGATAGGCTGTAGCTGTCAAGGTACGTTTGACGGTTATTTCGGTCAATATAAACCGCAACCTATTATGATCCGTTTTTATTGCGTGAATCCGTGTTGAAAATGAAATCAGCCCGTCTCATCCACACCTTAAGTATCCTATCCGCAGGAAATATACCAGACGTATCCCGGTAAAAAGGCTTGCATTGAAAAGTTTTCGATCATTTCATCGAATCATTTCATTTCATTTCGAATCATTTTCGATTACCCTTTTGTCCTCGCGTTTTGAATCCCCATAGCAGGAGAAGTTATCTCTTAAACTGAATCTCTTTATGTACCCAATGGCAACAATATTTTTCTGAATACTTTTGGATATCCCAAATCGTCCATGAAATAGAACTTTTTTATCCCTTTTAAATTTGCACATTTCTCTGTTCTTATTTACTGTTTTTCAAATAATAATGAGGTTAAAAGCATTTAAAAAACACGGTATTAATTATTTTCGGTTCGAACAGATAGAATTCAAGATGAATTTTCAAAAACATTGACTACATTAGGTGAAAGTCGCTCCAGTACGAATATGCCAAGCTTTTCAAATCTCGAGTATTCAAACCTTAACAAACAACCTTCTCAACTTGGTAGCGCACTTACAATAGTTTTCACGGAAAACAAAGATAAAAGTGTAATAATTAGCTCAAGTAATCTTATTCATCACGGTCAACTAAGTGAAACTCCATTCCTTGATGACGCTAATGCAATAAATTCAACAGTCTTAGAAAATTTAGATCTCGAAAACACTTTAATAGGCGAAGATAATCGAGATTTAAATCTTACAGGCGCCGCCTCGCTGGAACTCCAAACTTATTTCAATAAGATAATTCGCAATAATCTAAAAGATAATTGCGAAGTCAAAGAAGAAAGACTGCCCGGTATAGATCTGACAAGAAGAGAGAAAACCGTGTTAGAATTCCTACACACAAATGAAACTCAACCACCCGAACATACAACAGAATATTCAGAACTACCTGGTAACACTAACCCTACAACAAATCAATTTTTGCGTCAATCAGAACGAACTGAGCATAACGTAAACAAATGGAAATTTTCTGCATTGAAACCTGGCCCAACTGAACCTAAAATCATGTCGAATGTACAAATAATAACTTTAGCAAACAATCAAATGATTTCGCGACGAGATGCTGGAAAATTTATATCCATATTTAACGCGGTAACATCCCTTTAACATATTTTATTGAAGGTTGTAAGGAAGTATAAGAAATGCTTCCAGAATTTGTTGACCCGAATCTGACAGAATTAATAAGGCGTAAACTAACAGGCGAAGCTATGAGATGCATTTCTGGATTATCATACACTACAATTGAGGATTTAATGGATCGATTAAAAAGGGTTTTCGCGCCAGAGAAAATAGTTTATCAATTACAGGGGAATTCAGCAGAATTCATTAATGGGAACATATAAAGGTTACTGCCTACGCTGTTTGGATTTGCGAAATCGGAAGCAAAATTTTAGATGTTTGCAAGATGAACAACGATAGAAAAATTGATCCTACTTTTGAAAATAGTTTAACCAGGGACGTCACCGATTGTTTTTTGCGCGGATTAAGACCGGAATTAGAACCAAAAATTGTTAAACAGGGGACATTTGAGGAAAAAGTAGAATATGCTATTTATTTGGAAACAAGTTGGAAATTTAACAGATTAGGAAACGGGAAGTCAAGGATTATTTATATCAGGAAAAATAGATACGGCTCAAAAGAAAATAGAATTGAGATGTCAGATATGTGAAAAAGTAATCTGTCGTTTTTTCGGTCATATCCAGCAAAGCTCCTCTATCCGTCAATACCTAGATCAGACACAAGTCTTTTCTAGACAATACCGGGGTCAACGACCGAACCTTAGTGGTCCTTACCCTGCGTTCCAAACTCAGGAAAATCTTTGACATGAACGAGCAATTAGCGGTCCGCAGTATTCAGATCTTCCCAAAGGTACCTTCTACACGGGTTCCAGGCAACAATGCGATAATCAGGGCCTATTGCAACCCAGATGGTACACTCGAAGTACCAATAATTATATCAATAATAGGAATTGGAATCATGCCCAAGGACAAACAAATAATTATCGACCTCGCTTTGATCTCCCGCAGCGAAATTTTAATTCTAAGGATAGTACTTGCGCGTATTGTCATACACCAGGACACTTCATAAACAAATGTTTGCGAAGGATTAGGGATGAGGGTGGTGAAAAATCACACCAATTCTCTCAACAAAATACACAACGGCAAGGGTATTCCAACCAGGTAACGCCAGAACCCCCCTCAATCAGGGTGCAATGAGGGAGTTTACAGCAACCAAGAATTAAATGCACCTATTTTAAACAAGAAACAGTATTCAGACACCAAAATAGCAAAAGTTAACTTGAGCACGGGAAGTTCAGTACCAGCTGTCATTCTAACTGCTGAAGGCACCAATAATTTTGTGTTTATGATGGTAGATGCAGTTCAAGGGCCCAATTTAATTAGGGGACTTGGTATTGTGGATACTGCATATATTAATGAGGGAGAAATACTCAGATCAACAGGAATAAATAGCCATCTTGTATACACGTTAGGACAAGTTAACATTGATGCTATTGGTTATTTAACCACACTCAATGTAATTCCCGATGAGGTACCGATAGATTATGACGGAATTCTCGGTTCACAATACTAGCTAGATCTATTTCATATTTTTTTGTAGAAATTAGGAACTTAGGAAAAAGGGGAGGGTATGTACCAAGATTAGGCGATGATTTAGTAACCAACAATGATGGGAAAGCATATATGAAAATGGCCAATATATCCATGCAGGAAAGGGAAATAACGGTACCACTTGTCACATTTGAATTCATCTTCGATGAATTTCTGCTCTCAGGCTCAAACGTTAATCAATTTTTTTTTATATACAACGCCAATGGCAAGGATAGGTTTGAAGATCTTCAAAATATACTTAGACTAGACTACTTACAGATACGAGAATTAGGACATGTCGATAATCTCACACTAAATAACCTAAACCCCTCTCATATTCCTGGCAAACAACTTGAAGCCACGGTTTTCCTTGAATACCACATCCCTATAATGGATGATATTCCCATCGCTTCACGTCCATATCGCTTTTCCCCGATTCATAAAGAAAAGGTAACCCGCGCAGTCAATGAGTTACTAGATAATAGTATAATTAGACCACCACAATCAACTTACAATACACCTGTATAGATCATTTAAAAAGGCTGTCTCGCAAGGTAATTAGCGGTGGAGAATGGTGTTGTACTTTAGGAAATTGAAGAAGAAAACTATGGATGACTCCTATCTTTTGCTCAATATAAGTGAAATTTCAGACCAATTAGGAGAAGCCCAATACTTCTCCTTATTCAATCTCGCACCAGGATTCCACCAAATCAAAATAAGTTTTTAAGATTCCCATGAGACAGCGTTTTCTACGCCGTATGGTCATTATGAATTTGACCAAGTATTTTGGACTTAAAAATACACCGGCCACTTTTTCAAGACTAATGGACCATATTTGAACAGGACTACAAGCAAGGAATTATTTGTATATTTAGACGATATTGTGTTTTACGACGATGGCTTCGAAGAACACGGGAGAAAATTTACCGAATTAATGAATCGACTTGGTAAAGCCTAGTTAAAGCTACAACCCGACTAACATGAGTTTCTACGACTTGAAGTAGCATACTTAGGGCAAATAATTGATAAAAATGGAGTTCGTCCTGATCCCAAAAATGTACCAGCCGTAAACAAATTTCCTGACGCTAAAATTCAAAAGAACATCTAACAATTTTTAGTTTCAGCGGGATACTATCATAGATTTATAAAAAAATGTCTTGAATCGCTAGTTCTTCAACTCAACTTTTGAAAAGGGAAGCACCTTTTATTTGTGATTAAACGTAGGAAACTGACTTTGGCACATTTAAGTCAAAACTATTCAAGGAACCCCTTCTTATACGACCTGGTTTTTCTAAACCTTCCGTTTTAAGAACTGATACATCTGGATACGATATTGGTGCAATTTTAACGCAAGGCGCAATAGGAAAAAAACCGATATATTTTGGTTCCCGAGCCATTAGTGGCAGTGATCGTAAATACGATACTTACGAGAAAGAAGCGCTTGCGATTGTTTATGGATCAACTCAATTTCGTATTGCAAATGAGGTTAGCAAATTAAAGAATCCAGCGGTTCTGTTATGTAATAAGGACACTGATTATAAAATTATAGAAGGAAGGGGTAAGGCCGTATGTGAAGTTTTTAGTACTAAGGATTGAAGTTCTCTAAAGCGTTAAAATTCTGACAAAAGTTCAGACACAATTATCACTGAAAAAAGGGTAAAAACATGCTTGTAGATTTCATACGGAATGAAGGGAGTGGATTGCTAACTTGAAGTGCAATAATCACTCTTGGAAAATTGAAGAAACATTTTAAAATTCAAGTAAAGGAATTCAAAATAATAATGATCTGGATGAAAATGCTGAGAGAGTATCTCATTCTATTATCTTGAATGAAAATAATATGGAGAAGAATAATCTTCCGGAAAGAAGGAAAAGATAAAGACCCAAGAAGTTCATACAACGAGAAGATTAATCCTCTCCTATTTGGAAGAAGAGAGGAAGACCAAAGAAGGAAGTTTGAAAGGTACATTTTTCTCCAATGAAGAAAAGAGGAAAACTTCAGAAATTTCCTAAACCAGAATCCTCAATGGCAAGGAAAGGTATAAATAGTAAAGAAAAGTAAACGATTCAGAAGGGATTAATAGTTCGGATTCTAACCTTGAATTCGAATTAAAGGATAATAGAAAGAAGAAGATTCAAAAGAAATCGGAGAAACAAGGAAATTGAGATATATAAACTGAAGGAAGTGAAACAAATTTAGACTCCTTTAGTGAAGAGGAAGAAGAGGACGCAGAAAATAAAGAAGCAGCAAAAAAGAAACAGGATATTCATGAACATTTTGAATGAACATTAGATATAGAAGATCTTTTGGATGATTATGAGAAAATACTACTTATTGAAATAGCCGTAACGGAAAATGCTGAGGAATCATCCAAGGATGGAACCAACCGTTCTCCCCCCGAACCTCCCCCATGAAGGAACCACTTCAATCGGACGGAACATTTTTGAATGAAACATAGTTCAATGCTGGGATCAGTTATTAATGATCAAAGATAATTACGCTTACCTTGTTGCAATGGATGGAAGTTCACGTGACAACGGTTCTAGAATGCTCCGAAAACCAGGATATTTGCCCAAGTTTTTAAATTTACAGGCAAAATCATCAAAATAGACCAAAAAAGAGCAACACTATTATATTGCCCTCCCTATTGAAGATGAAAACAAAGGTAACCTTCGTGAAAATTTGAACAACATTGAATCAGCAATTTATTCACTACAAGCAATGGCAGAAGAATTAAAATTGAGATAAATTAGCCTAGTAAAAAGTGCACAAATTAATTATGTATCTTGGCAAGAAATACTAGTCACTTTTTCTTTAGCATTGAAGGATTCAAATACAAAGGTAATAGTTTGTAACTAAATAGTTCACTCTTCAACGAAAGAGCAGAAAATAGCAATTTTGGAAGAGGCTTACTCTTCAGCAGTAGATGGGCACAAGGCTGTAACGAAAAGGTACATCAGAATACGTCAAAGGTATTATTGGGCTAACATGAAACTTGATATACAAGGGTTTATTCAACAATGTCTGCAATGTCAATTAAAAGAGTGAGCCTGGGTTAAAACTAAGAACCATATAATAATTACACATACACTGTTCGCGAGCGAGAGAAGTTTATGTGAGAAAAAAAGATGCAATGTTTATAAACCTTCTTGTCGACAAATACATTACAGGAAAGGTCACTGAGAATAAATAATACAACTGAATTATTTTAATGTTAACGAAATTGCTCAAAAATCGAACTTGTCTATGTTTAGATCATTTTTAAAATTGATATACAATTAATTTGAACTTGTCTAACGAAACGAGGAGACAAGTTTTTAATTTAAAGGAATATGACTCAACGATAGCAGAATAAGGATGAAGGAAGAAATCGATAACACTTTAAAATTAGAATTCCATTAAAATGTAAACATATGAAATTAAAGTCTAAATGGAAAAGTCGATGTTAAATAAGTCAAATTAAAATGAAACAATGTACTCAATACAATATATCAGTCAATTCCGAACATTCCCCGCTGGTTTTTTACACTTGCTTTCGAGTATAAAATACTGTCTTCAAATATAGCAACTTGCACGAAGAGAAAAAGAATCACATACTTATTTAAAATTATAAATAATTGCAAATGGTTCAACTAACTACCTCATGGTACCACCATGATTTTCTTCAGATTTTTCCTATCATTTTTTCAGTAAAAAACTATGTTAAAAAGTTGATTGTCTTTAAAAACTGTCAAATTTCCATACTTTTTAACAGATTTTAGGGTCTGTAAGCTATACAAATTTTGTTGGCATATTCTTTTCAGGCTCATTAACGTACAACATTTTGACCTTTGAAATGATTCTTCATTCATTCAGCTACCATTTTTTCTTCACTTACTTTTGGACCGTCAAAGCCAGATGACTCGAATTTTCCCGCCGATAGTAGTTGAGGATCGTCTGCGTGATCCGTTAAAGAATTTTCCAATGAAGTTCTTGTACTTAATATCTTTGTGGATGCGAACAGGTTTAGTTGAGCTGTACGGCTTCTTGGGTGCATTTGTAGCAATCAATATTTCTCTATAATTGTTTGAATCATCAGTGCTTATAGATGACTCTTCAGGAGTTTTTTTTAAACAGCATTTCAAGCAGGCCAACGGTTTTCAGATACAGTTTACCATAAACGCGCATATAATGTCCCGCAAAACTAATGGGTTGTTCACCAATAACAAGGCTGCCATCATTGAGCCATCATTACGGTCTCATTTTGATCAAACTCCTTCTTAATTGAAGGTATATTTTCACCCGTTTCTGGAGTGGCATGAAGATTGGCTTAAACGTTTCAATTACGATCCTTTTTCTTCACCCATTTGGAGAATGCGATGTTTACGTCGAATCGCCTCACTAGCTTTTGCGATTTGCGAGAGCACCACCTTCGCTTTGTGAAACTTTGACATCTTGACATTTCAATCTATAATCACATCATATCCACCCCATAACTTTTATTCATAGAGAGAAAAAAGATCAAATTCTTTTCTGTATTTTCTCTTGTTGTTTTCACTGACCTTCTTAATGGAAACAAATCCATAGTTGTTAGTATCCGAACATGTTGAACAAAAGTCTCCAAATTGTGAATAACTCATGTCAGTGTTAACATGATGATCATACACATGTCTAATGGTTAATGAAATTGGGGCGAGCTTCAAAAGCGACAAAATGTTTGGTCGTTAAGGGGCACAGTCCATGATGTAGCCTTAGCATGTGCAGCTGCTTCAGGGCTGGCGTCTCTGTACGCGCTAAACTGGATCAAAAGTATGGCACTCACTGAGCCATATTTCCGAATGGATTACACAGCCTTTCAAAAAAGGGTCTTGTCTGGCAGACTAGATCATAATTAATAATAATTTTGAGTTCTAGTACAGCCAACCGATCAGCTGGATAGATAAGCTGTGTTCGTTTCACATCATACATCATGCATTGTACATCGTACAACTCAATATATCAAACGTAATTTGCGCCTAAAAAAATTTGAAATATAAATTTCAGGTTACCTTAATATGGCCTTAAACCATTAATCTTATTTCAATAGAAAGACTCCGTTTTCCGCTGCATAAGATTGCCGTGGAGATCGAAATGATGTATGCCGGTGTCAGCGTACAAATTAATTACAAAAATGGTCTGCGTGTCTTGTTAGGTTAGAATGTAGAAGACACTTTACCGTCACGAAACAGTTGTGATTAGACAGTTTTTAATGGATTCTGCGCTCAACCATGGTATTTTAGCGTTAGTTAGTTGCTTTAATACCTTCAGTTGTGCAAATCAAATTTCATGTCACAATATGTAGCACGTTAAAGACGGGTTGAAGGAGTATGCCTAAAGCTCGCACATAAGGTTGAGGCAACTCTTGTAATTTGGTAAACTAATTCCACTAAGCTTTTAAATTCCCACCTTAAACGTTGAGGTGACGTATGATGGATTTTGTCAGTTTGATTGTAGCCTAGAAGGAGATATAAATGCCGTAACACAATGCCTTGTATCTTTGATTCTGGTTTCTCATCTGTGGGATATGCCTGAAACAATACATTGAATTTTCATTGTTTGGTTATTTCAAGCGAAATAAAAGAATGACATAACAATTTAAATCAATTTTTTGAAAATCTATCTAACTGAATTGAGATCCTTCATTAATTACCTCAGAAACAAAATAATAAATATTCCTTACAATTTGACTGCTTAGTTCTCCATCTTTTTTCAATTGTACAGTTGACCAGTAGCAGGAAGAAAATCAATTATTGCAATTATTTTCAATTTAACTTTTGTAAAGTATGTTTGTTTTCTTCAATTCATGGGGCATAATTTTGCGTAGGCATAACATTTAATTCTTTCATCACAGATGAAAACTAAAAATCTGAGCTTGGCATACACAAGTTTGACATGCCTTCTGTGTATCTGGGCAAATATGCACAGTTTATATATAATACATATTAGAGTGGTTCAAAATGAGCGACTGTTTAAATTTTCATGGTCGACTGGGAATTCGGATAGCCTAGGCAAAATAAAAATATACCTATTTTTTATTTTTCTGTAGAGTCATTTTTCAGCTCTCTGAGAGCAATTGTTCCTCTTATGGAGTTTAACACGTAAAAATACAACTTATTTTTTAAGTTCAATTTTTTAAAATAAATTATGAACCAATTTATTCAATCTTGGATTTATTTGTTCTTCGAGATATCAACATGGATTTTGCCAACTTTTCATATTTTAGAAATGTTATGTAACAATTTACAATAAGGAGAATTTTACCAAAATTGCAATCTTTGTAGACTTATCGCACGCTTGACTTACGTTTGTATGAAATGAAATTTGTACAAAGTACATCTTAAGCCACTCAAAATATATCTAAAAAAGAAAAATTCAAATAGTCACAGATTTACAATAAACAAATGGTTTGAAACATTGGGAACAATTGATCATTTTATTTAGGTCCGCCAGCAGTTAACAGGTGAAGACTTTAGGACGAGTTTGTGACTTGCAATACAAACTGACTCTAACGGTAGTTACAGAAAAATGAGACTTCTAGTCTCAAGTAAAAAAGTTTGAAAGTGTAGGTCTTTTGGTAGAGAAGCTTAATAATAACCAGAATGAAGAGCGGATTAGTGGCCAGAGGCCGTGAAGGTGAATCTTTGGAGTGTACTTACAGTTTCATCACTTTAACATTACGTTGACAAGAATCTTAAGAACGTTTGAGATAGCTGAAAAATTAATCTACAGAAAAAATAAAAATTGGCATATTTTTATTTTACCTAGACTATCCGAATTTCCAGTCGCCCGTGAAAACTGAAACAGTCGCTTATCTTGGACCACTCTAATATAGTTCAAAGTTTTTTCATAAGCACGCGCGGTTTTTTTCAGGTATATATATATATATATATATATATATATATATATATACATATATGGTTAAAAGTTTGTCATAAGGACAACCGCAGGATTTCGCCGGGAGCGGGTGCTAATCTGAAAAATTGCACCCGCTCCCAGCGAAATCGCGGTAAAATTTCAGCTGTAAACACGTCTCACGCCCGTGAGATAGGTGGTTACAGTCTGCGACGAACTCAATACGATGGTCCGGCAAAAGTCTCGTGCACCCTGAGGACACGGAGCGACCCAAGGACGACCGCCTTCTGCATTTTCCCCGCAAGTGTCTCAGCATTTTTTTGACACGCAGGGATGCTTTTCAGGCTATTAACCAGTGAAACCTTGGCACCTCCAAGAGCGTCGATGATCGAGACGATTAGCTTAACAGAATATTCCAGGTATAACCGTCGCAACTCCCTTATAAGGTCTTTATACCTCTCTTTCTTTTCTTTCTCCTTGGCTGTGACGTTTTTGTCAGCTGGTGCCGAAAATTCGATAACGAACATGGTTCGTTTCTCGAAGTCAAGGAGAACT
>CAKNYM010030518.1:0-29421 GCA_932195095.1 Andricus curvator
CCGGGGGAATACAGCCCACCTGTATACTCACTGTTGGGGGATTTAACCGACGAGCTCGAAAAAGATAACGGCAAGGGTAGTTATATACGCGCTTTCGTTTCAGGCGAACCAACATTTTACGCGTATATAGCCCGCGCTGCAGATGGCACAGAATCAGCAGTGTGTAAGGCTAAAGGTATAAGATTAAATTTTGATAATTCTAAACAGGTAAATTTTGACTCTCTTCGGGACCTTGTGACAGCCAATAAGGAGCCCATTGAAATGAAGTCTCGGCGATTCGAACCACTTGCTTTCATCAAGTAGTCACTCGTGATGAGAAAAAGATCTGCAGATTTGTAGATTTGAAGAAATGTATGGTAGACAATTACGATTCGCTACCCAATGGCTCTAAAAGATCGTAGATCATTTCGCTACAATAATAAATACCGACTTTTGTAGATAATTCTGTATAGTTTGTTTTAAAAATTTTAATATATTCGGATTTCTTTGCCACCCTCTAGAAACATATCACTCTCATGCACCTTCACAAATTGAGTAGGTATAAATTAAAGTTTTGGATAGTCGGCATGAATTTAACACTTATTTTTTTATTTTTACAGAAAATTCAACACCAGTTACCAGTGTTACCATGACGACTGGTAGACCCATTCATGGATATTCTCTCCCACTGAATGAGTGGGACAACAGTTCGGGAGTACAACAAGTCAGCGTATCGTCTCAGAGAGTCCGAAGGGAAAGAGGATCTCTCGCGAGGTCTTACCCATACGCTCGTCCTGTCGGCTATCCAGATGGGTCGGTTTCTCCACCACGTATCGACAGTCCCAGACCAAATACTTCATTTACAACTAGACCAGCTTCATCATTCGCGACTCCCTTTCTCCCAGAAATCCCTCGTCGTAGCTTCCCATACCCTTTAATACCAGAATTATTAGTTTTCGCCCATATATTCGTGCACATATTGTGAAAACATATCTTTTCATTATATATATATATATATATATATATATATATACATTATTAGTTTTATATTATCTCCTTAACTCCTCTCATCTCGATTACCACCTTCCTTACTCATCCGATTCCAATTTCCATCTTTTTCCTTCCACTTTAACTTCTTCCCTTTCCATTCTAACAGCCTAAAAACCTTCTTTTTCATCCATCGTACCCATCCCTCCTTTTTCAACCATCCATCCATCCATAGTTTTGAGCCTTTTTCCGCTTTCCTTATATCTAATGTATAATTTATATATATATATATATATATATATATATATATATATATATATATTATAACCTTGTTTTTAATGAGTTAATTTGGTTAACTATTGAATTTATTAGTTTATTAGCCACTTCTTTCAAGTTTACTAGTGGCTTATTGACCTTCTTCATTATTCCCACAATTGACCTTGTAAAATACATTTAATTCTATTGCCTGAAGGGTGCCAGATCGTTTATACCATCAAAACCGAAAACGACCAAACTGGTCCTAAAGAAAATTACTTAGTAATCCAATATCCATAATTATCTTTCACACCTCTCCCGCTAGCTCAACACAGAGAGGGGCAGGGTTAGGAAATACCTGAGCAAGGATAGTAAATTAGGTGAAAATAATCTATTACCAGGATTTACCGGTAACAATCAGAATATTCCTCTTTATTTACGGCCATGGATGCTCACATTAGTTATCAATCCCGTGAAAATAAGCAAAGAACGAGTACACTTAATATTTATTCTAAGGGAAAATAAGACCCATATACTTATTCTATTCAAGTCCTGAATTAGCAGTCAACGACCCTCCACTATGGCGGTCCATGTGTGACACGAACGGTCGTGAAAGGTCACCTCCATTTTGGATGATCCATTTCGAAAAAAAGTATGTGAAGTGTCTATGAACGACCTTCCAGCATGGCGGCTCATTGCTGACACGATAGGTCACTGAATGCCTCCGCCATCTTGGATGATCGAAAACATAATACTCTCCCAATACACAAACTCGACATGATAATTTTAATTCACTAAATTCCTCGTGCGAGTGGTCTACTAACGACCTTTCAGCATGGTGGCCTGTTACTCGCACGAAAAGTCACTGAAGATGACCGCCATTTTGGATGATCGAATACTTAATGCTACCCCAACACTGATTCGACATTTATCATTTCATGAAGTTAAAATTAGTCTTATTACAATCTCAATATTACGCGCTTCTCCACCACACTGAATCCGCGGCTACACTTTTATTGATTTAAGGAGGCGAGAATGAGGACACATGCCTTTGACTTTTGTAGACTCTTCACTAGTCAAAATAATTCAAAAGGCGTCACGCCCGAACAATACTCTCTCTCGTCCTTCAGAATTTCAATATTCAATAGCGATTCGCATCAGCGACTTCAAAAACAGACTTAAAAGGCGTCACGCCCAAGCAACAAGCTCGGTAAATTTTCCACAATTGATTCTCGGAGCTGAACAACGTAAGAGGTCATACTACCATTAGCCAAGATGCGTAAAGGCGCATTCATATTAGAGTGTCCTACGGTGACTCGCCATTTCACCTATTGCGCTCGTTCGCCTAGTCTGTAGTCTATGGCGAGTCACTTCACTGACCTCCGTCCTTTCAATTGTGGTGAAATAGGTGAAATACTAGTGTGTAATATTGGTTCACGACTGCCTAGTCGTGAATGTCGAAATGTGTGTGTGTGTGATGTGGAGTGCAGTCACGACTGCATAGCCGTGGTGTAGTCGTGTTGTGTGGTGTAACAGCCGGCAAAGCCGGCCCTGAGAGTGCCTAGTAAACAAAACATAGAACAAAATTTCGACGGCATTAGTGGATGCATTTTAAAATTAACAATCGTTCCCCCCGTCTTGTGACGGTTCGGAGCAGCGGAGTGACAAGCCCTAGGCCTCCAGGGGTTGGTTTATGGCAACAGGCCATCCCTTTCGAGACTCCTGTCCTATGACAGTTCCAGAATGGAGTCTGTCCTCGACGATATATAAATTTGATAAATTGAAATTTGATAAATTTGAAATTGAGTTTGAATTGATTGAGCGTGAATATTCATTTAATTTGGGCGTCCACCCCATAGACGAGGCATCACCGGGCCGAGCATGCCCCTCATTCCGCCTTCAAGTGCACCCGCCGAGATCCAGACTGGTGGTTTACTTATAACTATATGTTATTCATTCAGCCATGCCATAATCTAATTATTTAATCTTCACCCGACACAGTCCTACTTTCCAACCACCCAATATGCGTTACTGACTGCTTTAAACCTTCTACTAAGAGTCGGCTACCTTCGGTTCACCCGATCCTACTTTGAACGTCCCTGCGACCTCGATTATAATATTTGGCTTGTCGCAAAAACGCCTGATATTGACATTTTGTGATAGGATCTCTTAGGTGGTTGAGTCTTGACATCCTAGTTGCCCAACCTTCAGCGTCGGGTGGGGGCAACTCTGCCTCCCCCTCAAGAGAACGTCGAAGTAGGTTCCTAGGTCGTGGCTCCCGTCCCATATTTAAAAATGCTGGGGTAGACCGTGTAGTGCTGTACACGGACGTATTATATGCGAACATAAATTCTCTCAGGTGCACGTCCTATTCCCGGCGGTCCTGTTCTACCAATGCGACTATCATGGTCTTAAGGACTCGTTTCGTCCTTTCTACCGGATTCGCCTGGGCATGGTATACAGGGCTGAAAAAACGGTGGATCCCATATTCCGTAGCCATCTCGTTCAACACATTATTGGCGTATTCTGTGCCCCGATCCGAATGGAGCACTTCTGGTGTTCCCCATCTGCTGATTATGAGGTCCTCAAAGGTATCCTTAATGTTGACTGCATTAGCCTTTCTTAACGGAGCCACCTCCATCCATTTTGTGAAAAGGTCCTGGTATACTACCAGATATTCATGACCCTTTTTACTCTTGCGAAATGGGCCCATAACGTCCGTGGCAACTACAGCCCATGGCTCTTGACCTAAACGATAGCCCATTAAACCTTTCGGGCCTAACTGGTCCGATTTCGTCAGTTGACGGGTTTCACACCCGTTGGTGAAGGTGCTAATGACTTTAAACATCCCTGGACAATAATAGCGTAACTTTGCTCTGTAGAAAGTTTTCTCGATGCCCATGTGGCCAGATTCAGGATTCTCATGTACTTCCCTCATTACATTATTAATCTGGTCTTGAGGTACGAACAATTTCCAGGCATCCGGGTCTTCCAGAATGTCCTCCAATAAGGGGTTATTTTGGTATCTATAGAGCCGTCCGTCAACCACTTTCCAACTCCCATACTTAGTAGGAGTGTTGATGACTGCCTGACTGGCCATGGCCAACTTAAGAACCTCCTCTTCTTCATAGAACCGCGAAAGTGGATCTTGCCAATCTGCCAGTTGGATTTCGAAGATTACAGAGCCATCTTAGACTGCTATGGTCGGCGATGACCGTGAAATGATACCCCTCTAGGAAGTACCTGAACTTATGGATCGCCCAGACGACAGCTAGGCATTCACGCTCCGTGGTGGAGTAATTACGCTGAGCCTTAGAGAGAATTCTACTCGCGTAAGCTATTACTTTTTCTTGACTACCCTTCTTTTGAGTGACTACTACACCCAGACCAATATTGCTGGCGTCTGTTTGAATTGTGAAAGGGACGCTGAAATCGGGATACGCCAGTATCGGTAGTATATTATACCATTAAGCCATTTCCCTTTCAGGGTAGGCGTGACACTACCCGATTCGGGTAGTGTTTCTAGGTGGATAGTTTTCTTGTAGTTATAAATAACTACAAGTGTGGGCTCACCACACCCACGATGTGCCAACAGCACTCAGTATTCTTGAATGGTCACCCATCCAAGTACTAACCGCGTCCACCGCTGCTTAACTTCAGTTATCTGATGAGAACTGGGGTTTTCAGCGTGGTATGGCCGTCGGTAATGAGATTAAAGCCTTTTTAAGCGTCTGGAACGCCTCCTTTTGTTCATCGCCCCAAATGAATGCTTGATTTTTCTTAGTTAGTGTTTACTGAAACACCTATACCAAGATGTTGCTCCTATGAAACGACGGACTTTTTTCAATTTAGTCGGTCCAGGGTATTCCAATATTGGCCGTAACTTTTCCTCATCAACGTTGAGACCTGTCTGATTCACTACAAATCCCAGATATTGGACTTGTAGCGTACAGAAGTCGCATTTATCAGGGTTGAGAGTCAACCCAGCTTCCTGAACCCTTTTGATAATTTTCTCTAACCAATAGAGATCTTCTCAGAATGTTTTGGTTACGACTATTATGTCGTCCAAATACGCGAACACGTGCGGTCTCATTTGTGGTGTTATTACTTTGTTCATTAACCGTTGGAACGTCGCAGGTGCTCCGCGAGTCCGAATGGCATCCGCCGATATTGGTAGAGGCCCTTTCCAGGTATTATGAAGGCGGTCTTGTCTTTGCTCTCCTGAGTCAAAGGAATCTGATGATACGCCTTGTTTAAGTCCAGCGTCGAAATATATCGAGCTGATCTCAATTTATCTAGTATTTCAGTCATGAAGGGTAACGGATATGCATCTTTCTTACTGACTTCATTGACTTTTCTAAAGACAATGCACATCCGATATCCTCCATCTGATTTTCGAGCCATCACGGCTGGATTACACCATTCGCTTGATGATGGCTCTATTATGTCGTTGTCAATCAATGTCTGGGCCTCTGCGAGTAACGCCTCATGGACCTTTGGTCACATGCGGTAATTCCTTTGTCTAATAGGAGAACTTCCCTGGGTGTCGATCACTTGCTCGACGAACTTAGCCGCAGGTAATTTATCCGGAGGAGAGGGAAGTACTCGCTTTGAAAATGAGTTGAGTTTTCCCCGTTCCTCTTCCGACAAGGTGGCAATTCCTTTGCAACTCTCGGGCTCGCCTTCGTCCACTACCCCGAAAGAAAATTTTATGAGTGGCTCGTCAGCCATCCAAATTTCTCTATCTTTCGCGTGAATTATAGGCCCAAATTCCTCCGCAAAGTCCATGCATAACACACACAGGTCAGTAAGGCCTGGTATTATTCGGCCCATGACGGTCTCTAAGGTACCATTCGCCATCATGACCGCTCCCCTCTTGTTGAGGTTTAATTTGTTATTTTCCGCTATAATCAGTTTCTTCCCGTTCGCTCCCATGAAGGTATTCGTCGATCCCGTGTCCACCAATGAATGACAGAGTTTTCCGCCTATCACGACATCAATATAGGGTCGTGCAGCTGTACCTCTACTTAGCTTAGGGTTGAACGGTGCACCTGGATCTCGATTACCTCCTTCCAGATCGTTCATGATCTGTTCTATACTACACTCAGGTTCTCCTGAGTCCTGATGAGATTGATTAGAGTCACTCTCGACTCTTACAGTTAGGTTAGGTGGATGAGAGTTGTCCTCAACTGCTGAAATTTTTATTCTGACTCGGCTCAGCTCATTTATAACCGCATCTATGGAATCAGCCCCTGCGAATTATTGATTGAACTGCGTTGAAAGGCAGCTTTAAATCCTTCCCAAGTAGGCCACGCCCATCGATTCATACTGAGCCATTCTGCTGGCAGGTCATCCAGCAGGAATGGCATCGCCGTCAGCATTTCCTCGTCAGTGAGGTAACACACCTCCTTTCCATTCTGGACTTTAGCCAG
The DNA here is from genome assembly GCA_932195095.1 of Andricus curvator. Classification (NCBI taxonomy): domain Eukaryota; kingdom Metazoa; phylum Arthropoda; class Insecta; order Hymenoptera; family Cynipidae; genus Andricus; species Andricus curvator. Next base: position 6,654 of record CAKNYM010030518.1, read on the forward strand.
AAAACTCTCGACGCTGATGTGTTTATCCCCAGGATATTTAATGCGCCAATTCTTCACTATAGAGTCCAAGGTTTTATTCCGCCTTGGAATAGGGGTACGGTTCTCTGGGCTTTCCCAACTAACTACTTCGCGACCTGTCCCGTCCTATTCCTGTTGTCCCGAGCCATATGATCCGTGGGGCATACTGTGAGCAAACTGCTGAAATAATTGATTTGGATAGCAACCCCCTGTTGCAGCTATTACGCCGTAAATAGGGGTGATATTTGAAGTTGTAGGGTTTTTCACACCTCCTTGGTAGATGGGTGTATTCGCAAACCGCGGAACCAATGGCCTATGGGCCCAACTATAGTCTGAAAACTGTTCCGGTCTAGTGCGCGGTACGCCCGAGTCATTCGATGGCCGGTCAACCTGTCTTGACTCCATTCTTATGTGTGAGCCATTGAATTCACCCTGATCACAATCGTTAGGATTATTCCCCATGGTGTCCACTACTACTCGTCCGGGCTCCCGAGTTTCTGGTTCCGCCCCTAACATACGTGAGGTGGTTACTTCGCCTGGTCCGCGCCCAATATCAGCTTGGTCCGTCCTAACAGGGATGTGTCCCATTGGAAAATCAGGTGCAACATTACTTCCCAAAGCAGGGGTAGCATACCGCTGGTTAGCCGCCCTGATACGTGACTCACACGTGGACTCCTGTTCCTGGGACGACATCCGTAACCTAGAACTTGAACTAAAATTTTCCGTAGTGGGCCCGACCGTAGTAAAAAGCAGGGTGCTACTGCCACTGACTGTCGCAGTAACAGTGCTTGAAGTGAGACTAGCCACTCCCACTGTAGGGACATAATTGTCCTGGAATGGAGGACTATGGGTTAGTTGGGGTTGAGTTAGTGTACTAGTTCCCACCGAACTATCACTGGTAGTCTCCGCAATCGAAGGATGGGTACTAGCGGTCGCGACGCCTGTTCAAAAATCAGGCCTCATTACCAGGCAGAGAGTGGTTTCCTTGAATCTCTCAAAAATTGCCGCGGAATCCACGGCTGTATGCACAGTCTTTCTAAACTGTGATATAATTTCCGTCGGAGTTAGTTTAGAGAATTTATTATCCTATTTATTGCCCTCGCTGGACCAACGGATACCCGGCATGCCCGCCTCTATTTGTAGGAGCCAAATGACCCTATCCCTTAACACGTGGGCCGAGCCCAGTGCACTGTGCCCCCTATTATCCAAACAGTCTCTTAATTCATCCTCGTCCATATCCGTAATGGACTGAGTTATTTCAAATTCCGGTTTATCTGCCATTTTAAACTTATAGATTAAATTATGGTAAGAAAATGCCTACAGCTATTTTCTTAGTAAATGTTAAACACACACTTAAATATTCTCAAAGGGTCACTTTTATTTGATTGTAACCCAATCTCGAGACAAGTGAATCAGTTCACGACCCCAAACTCAAAATGTCATTAATTTGAGGTTAGGTTCGATGTGAATTATGGCGAGGCACAATATGATTCGCACCTCAGGCACTTTGTCCCGGTTACCATTAGGTTTCAGGCCATTTCTAATTTCTCACGCCTGATTGAGCAATGTAGTAAAAATCCCAGCGATGACTCATCAAAATCGCTACGGTTTCTTCACGGGTTTGCTCGTATTCCGACTCAATTTAATTATCTTGCTCAAGTACAACATTGAATTGTCCTACAAAATTTATTCCCGAAATGCACCGATTCCCCGTATTCGATATAATTTTAAATTCGATTTCCTTGTTCAAATTATTAAACTATATCGGGAGTGTGCAACGACCTTCAATAATTTTTGTGACCCCAAAGCCAGACTCCAAAGATTTAATTCCCGGACAGGTTATTGGTTTGCATGCCAGTTCAGCTAAACCGAATGCTTGGGCTCCAATATAATTGTCTGTCACTCCAAAATCTATTATCGCGTTTACTGGGAAATTTACTTTTTTAATTTTTGCGTGTATTTTGCGTGATTGTTTTAATTTGTTATAAATCTGAAAATAACTCGTCAGAGTACGGGCCAAACTCTCGACCAGTGCTCAAATGTTTGCCCCATCGCGACAAATTCTACTACTCAGTATACATTTTTACCCACTTGATTGATTTTTAATATAACCTTGTTTTTAATTAGTTAATTTGGTTAAATATCGAATTTGTTAGTTTATTGGCCACTTCGTTCAAGTTTACTAGTAACTTATTGACCTACTTCATTATTCCCACAATTGACCTCGTAAAATATATTTTATTCTATTGCCTGAAGGGCGGCAGATCGTTTATACCATCAAAACCGAAAACGACCAAAATGGTCCTAAAGAAAATTACTTTAGTAATCCAATATCCATCATTATTTTTCACACCTCTCCTCGCTAGCTCAACACAGAGAGGGGCGGGGTTAGGAAATACCTGAGCAAGGATAGTAAATTAGGTGAAAATTATCTATTACCTGGATTTATGGGTAACAATCAGAATATTCCTCTTTATTTACGGCCATGGATGCCTCACATTAGTCATCAATTACGTAAAAATAAGCAAAGAACGAGTACACTTAATATTTATTCTAAGGGAAAATAAGACACATATACTTATTCTAGTCAAGTTCTGAATTGGCAGTCAACGACCCTCCACTATGGCGAAACATGTGTGACACGAACGGTCGTGAAAGGTCACTGCCATTTTGGATGATCCATGTCGAAAAGAACCAGCGAATTATATTGACTCGCTTATCCTTAAATCAAGAATTTGTATGCCTACTAAGTATGTGAAGTGTCTATAAACAACCTTCCAGCATGGCGGCCCATTCCTGACACGATAGGTCACTGAACGTCCCCGCCATCTTGGATGGTCGAACGCCTAATGCTCCCCAACACACAGACTCGAAATTATAATTTTATGCCACGAAATTATTCTGTTAGAGTGCCTATTCACGACCTTCCAGCAGGGCGGCCCATTACTGACACGAAAGGTCCCTGAAGGTGAACACCATTCTGGATGATCGAGCACTTAATATTCTCCCAATACACAGACTCGAAATGATAATTTTAATTCTCTACATTCCTCGTGTGAGTGGTCTACTAACGACCTTCCAGCATGGCGGCCCATTAGTCACACGAAAAGTCACTGAAGGTGACCGCCATCTTGGATGATCAAATACCTAATGCTACCCCAACACTGATTCGACTCACTTCAATGACCTGCGCCGCGGGCGCGACGGAAACACTAGTCCGGCGCACCTACTGTACATAGTGCGCGCTCAACATTACCGGCTGCTAGTGCTGTAACAGTTCGGAACATATGAGCCGGTGGTAAGTCTCCCAATTTACCATGTGTTAAGTGTGTGTCCTCCGTCCTTTCAATTGTGGTGAAATAGGTCACTAGTGTGTAATATTGGTTCACGACTGCCTATTCGTGAATGTCGAAATGTGTGTGTGTGATGTGGAGTGCAGTCACGACTGCATAGCCGTGGTGTAGTCGTGTTGTGTGGTGTGGCAGCCGGCAAAGCCGGCCCTGAGAGTGCCTAGTAAACAAAACATAAAACAAAATTTCGACGGCATTAGTGGATGCATTTTAAAATTAACAATCGTTCCCCCAGTCTGGTGACGGTTCGAAGCAGCGGAGTGACAAGCCCTAGGCCTCAAGGGGTTGGTTTATGGCAACAGGCCATCCCTCTCGAGTCTCCTGTCCTATGACAGTTCAAGAATGGAGTCTGTGCTCGACCAGGTATAGTTTATATATAAATTTGAAATTGAGTTTGAATTGATTGGGCGTGAATATTCATTTAATTCGGGCATGGTATAGAATACCACGTCACAATATATATAAATATAATTAATAACAAATATTTTTTATACGAGGAAATTTCTGCGTTATTTTATTTCAAATACTCATAAACCCTCCGTTTTCTACTTGTAATTAGATGTAATTTTTTTAATTTGGTGAATAAACCTATTTTAATTGGTTCAAATGTAATCCTAATCTCTTTTTATTTATCATACCATTCCTTTAGAAAATAAGTTTTATTATTCATATTTAAACATTAAAAGAAACTCATTGATATTCAATTCTTAGTTAAAACCATTAAAAGTATAATCCTAGATCTGAATTACTAGAAATGACATTAGAGATCTCCATTTTCCCAGGCATTTTTATCTCCAGACATGTGTGCAAACAAAAGCTAGACGCACATGCACATGCTCGAATCAGCTGTAATTATTAGATGCCGGGGGGTGGGTTACATGGGGGGTCACGTATTTAACGTGGTTCACATATGCCCCCCCTCCCACAGGGGTCACTGTCCTCGCGACGTAGTGGTGGGGCTAGGCGCCAGTCTAGACAGACGGCCGAGGAGTGGGGGTAGACGGCGGCGGCCGCCCCATAGTTGTACCTTACTACTTCCGAGTACTCAATAACATGAGCCACCACTGTTATTTTCATTATATAGATTTACAATAAATACATGCCTGGATAGACACTAACTTACCACAACAGGTTCCAGTACCCTCGATAATGGTTCAACACTTTTCATGTTAGGGAATTGCTTACACGAGGGTAAAGAAAGGTAGGAATGTGGTGAAACTGGAGTTTCTTCACGAAGTATGAATCCTTTCTCCATTGATTCCAAGGTTTCTAAGTGATCTTCTATGGAATCCATAGAATCTGGCGTTTTTGTATGGTTGAGAGCTCTTACCTGTGTTATTCTTCTACGTCCAGGCCTGATAGTAAATGCCATTAATTTTATGCGACTGAGGAACTTTAAATATTTTCTTTGGTCTTTGTAAAAATTAGCTGGATCGCCACAAGCCAAATAATTCAAAATGACTCAATGCTTTTGGTTTACATAAATTTGAATCGCAGTTTTTTTCACAAATGGTTGCGCACTAAATTTATAAAAATCTTTGGAATGTTAAATCTACAAGGGCGGGACGCAAATCATAACTTTTTTAAGATCGAAATAAACCCATTCGCAAAACTTGCCATTCAAAGTAAGAAAAAGAAATTAAGATACATTTCAGGACTTATATTAGGTAATAAAATGAAACAGTGAGCATGTCAGTAAGTTTTACTGAATCATTAGTGAAAATTAACTGACGCATATTTAGCTAGAACTAAGTCACTGATAGAAATTAGTAAACGTTTTAATTGATTATAATTTAGAGTGAGAAACACGAACGAAAAAATATTTTTTGAATCAATTGGATAAGAATAATTTAAAAGTACAAAAGAAGACCAAAATCGGTGAAGGCACAAGAAGCAGCCATTTTCAAAACTCTTCTTTTCTATTTGCAGTTTAACTAACAGAAAATATATTACAAAAAAAGATACCTTGTTTTTATAGTTACGTCCGGATAATCGCATTCATTCCAAGGAATCGTGTTTGTTTTTTTAAGATCATGATGCTCGTCCTCTTCATTTTCACTTGAGAGATCATTAATTTCTTCTTCCAGTGTATCTGGACTACGAGGTGTAACTGGTGTCCTCGTGTTACTGCCTAGCGTATGTCTTTGACTGGTACCATCTGTCTGACGAAAAAATAATAGGTAGGTAGTTCTCGTATAAGATTCGGGATAGTGCATTGGCAGGGTTGTTATAATCGATATCGTCTTGGCATCAAAAATTCAAGTTCTAATCAATTTAAAGTCACTACCAGTTGTGTTGCTGTGTTGTTGCCCGTTGTGCCCACCGTAGTTTAGTAGATTTTCGCGTTTTTATCAATAGAAATGAAAAATATCAATTTTGGGTTTTGAATGGAAAATCATAGTTTGATATATGCTCTATCTGATAAAATTATACTCATTTTCCTGAAGTGTGCGGAAGTAAATAAGTTTTATATTTGAAGAAAACATATAACACGTATGCTATTGGCACTCGCCAACTTCAAATGCGTTTTCTCCTGAAGCGGTTTTTCGAACTTCCAAATTCGACCAAAATGAACCTCCAGGTTCATTTTTTACCAAAAAATGTCGGAAATTCATCGTACTATATGTTCTTATGCATAAGTCCATAACGAAAATGAGGGCCCTTTTCTTATGGAACGTAAAATATTTGTACTCTTCATCCACTTAGTACACGACTTTAAAGATGCTGGGCAACTGAAAGATAGTTAAGTTTTCAAAAATCAAAATCGGCCTTACGGACTTTTATTTTATGTAAGACATTATTTTTAAAGTATGCGCTTTAAAAAAAAATGTATAATTTCTCAGATGAAACCTGGGCCAGGGAGAGAGGGTGACATTTTTAGCCCTCATGTGGATACCGACTATTTTTCAATATTCAAGACTCTTTCGATATCGATCAAAAAATTCTTTGCCCTGTAATTCTTCGAACTTTTAAAAATCAAGGTCCACAATTTTGACTTTTTTTCTAAGATGGAACTTATGTTTTTCCTTGAAGAGCTTTGAGATGAAAAAGTGGGATTATTGTTGTTTATACATAAAAATAAACATCAAGTGCCTTTCTTTAAAATTTTGATTCTCCATTTTTCTTCAGGATTCAAAATTTGTTTAATAACAATAAAAAATGTTGTTTGTTAAAATTTTAATAGAATTTTTTCGCGGCCTTTTTATTAATCATAAACATTTTCTTTACATAAATATTTGATCTTCAAAAATCAGAGTCATAAATAAATTTAACGATTGTTCAAAAAGGACATTTTTTCTAGAAAACAAGCATCAGAAATAATTAGAATACCATTTTGTAATCTGAGAGGCAGTTTACACTGCAGTAAGTTTTGCTACTGAAATAGGTTTTATTGTGTTGTAAAATGACTTCCGGCGATGTGAAAATACCGTTGTTGAATTTGCGACATAGTATACACTATATACTGAACCACGTTAAGCTTATGAAAGTTACCGAAAGTTACCATAAATGACCAAAAATTTGCGGTAAATTACCTTAAATTACCGGAAATTAGGGAGATTTATGAAAATTTATGGGCACTTTATGGTAAATTTCGGTTACTTTCATGAGCCCTCTTACGTAATTTGTCACGATAGTAATAGGTATCATGGAAAATTCTACTGCGACAAAAACAAGGCGTATACTCAATATCGTTAGTTCCACTACGCAGTAAAATCAACTTCAGTAGCAAAACTTACTGCAATGTAAGCTGCCTCTCAAGGTTCAAAATCCAAGCATTCTGTTTAGTACAAAAAATTCAATAAAGGTTTTATTTTCTAACTTCATTCTTGAAGGTCAAATCATGTTTAAAGAAAAACTTGTGGTCAATGGAAAAGGGCGCAAAAAAACCTACACTGTTAGAAAAATCTCTACTAAATTTAGTATACATGTAATGGAAGCAAAAATGCATAACATGAAATTAAATTTAGTATACCAGCGTACAGTAAATTTAGTATATTCATACTGAATTTAGTATACACGTATATCAAATTTAGTATACGCGTGTACTAAATTCAGTATAAATATACTAAATTTACTGTACGTTGGTATACTAAATTTAATTTCATTTTGTGCATTTTTGCTTCCATTACATGTATACTAAATTTAGTAGAGATTTTTCTAACAGTGTAGCAAAACAGCCCAGGGTAAAAATGATCTACTAGACTGATTCCAACAAGGCACTCGACACTGTTGTACGACCTACCCGGTCCTAACTGATACCTATAAGGGACTTGTCACTGGTGTATAATCTACCCACTCCTACCTGGTTTCTATCCGAAAAACGAAACAAAAAATTTAATATTGACCAATACCAAAGTTCGTTTCTATGCAGCTCCTAATCGATACCTACAAGGATCTCGATACTGGTGTACAACCTACCGGGTACTTCTCGATTTCTAACCGACAAACGGAACCAGAAATTAAATATTTGCATAGATCGTAGTTTATTTCTATCCGGCTCCCAACCGATTTCTACACTGCCCTCGACACTGGTGCACAATCTACCCGGTCCTACCCCGTTACTATCCGAAAACTGTTTTAACGAGAAATAAAATATTAGCAAAGACCGAAGTTCGTTTCTACCCGGTTCCTAATCGATTCCTACAAGGCATTTGATACTGGTGTAAAATCTACTCCAACCTGCCCTTTTTTCTATCCAGCAAACGGAACCAGAAATAAAATATTAGCAAAGACCGGAGTTTGTTTCTGTCCGGCTCCTAACCGATTCCTACAAGGCACTCGACACTGGAGTATAATCCACCCGATGATACCCGCTTTCTATCCAACAGAAAGAACCAAAAACTGATTGTTGATAAATACCAAACTTCGTTTCTACCCGGCTCCTAACCGACTCCTACAAGGCATTCGATACTTGTGTAAAATCTACTCGAGCATACCCTTTTTTCTATCCGACAAAAAAGAACCAGAAATGAAATATTAGCAAAGACGGAATTTTGTTTCTATCCGACCCCCAACTGATTTGTATAGTGAAATTAAATATTGGCAAAGAAAGGTCGTTTCTATACGGCTCATAATCGATTTCTACACGGTAATCGACAAGAGTTCATAATCGCCCTACCGAATTTTCGTCTCCGAGTTATAACCGACACCAAACCGGGTTCTATTCGGCATAATCTAATATTAGTACCCGATTCCTATCGGGTTTGTAATTTGTTTCCCTAGCTTCTCGTGGGATCAACATTAACACGCAAAAACACTAAAAATGTAAAAGCACCGATTTTAGAATTTTTTTAAAATTCAGAAATAAATTTTTCAGAAAATGGTGAGAGTAGATTTCTTATTTTTTTGTTTATTCAATTTTTATGTTAATGCAAACAGCGAAAAAAATGTCGATTTTTTTAATTTCATTTTTTATCTTCTGGACAACATTTTTCTTATACATCTTGTCCTTTGTATTTAATGCACAGGGGTATGAGAAAGACAAAGAAATTGTTAACTTGCGAAGTTAATTGTTATAAACAAATTGTATCAACAAATGACCGACATTAAGGGTTATTCGTCTTCAAAGTATATTTCTGCTCTAAAATCGCTTGCCTTCATCGTTAAGATGATACATGGCCATTGAAATTCAATATTGAATGTTATTTGTTTATTTTATAAACAAATTATATAAACAAATGCATATTTTGGGCGTTTTTAGGCGAAAAGAAACCGGTTTTTTCTTTCGAACTTGTTGCAATTATATTGCCAATAATGTTTTCTGAAGAAATTTTTGCCACCCATCAATATTTTTTTATTTTATAAACAAATTATATAAACAAATGCACATTTTGGGCGTTTTTAAGCGAAAAGAAACCGTTTTTCCTTTCGACCTTCTTGCAGTTATATTGCCAATGATGTTTCTTCAAAAAGTTTTTGCCACTCATCAATATTTGTTTATTTTATAAACAAATTATGTAAACAAATGCACATTTTGGGTATTTTCAAGCGAAAGAAATCGTTTTTTTTCGACCTTGCTGAAAGTATATTGCCAATGATGTTTTTCTAAAAAAATTTTGCCACCCATCAATATTTGTTTATTTGATAAACAAATTATATAAACAAATGCACATTTTGAGCGTTTTTAAGCGAAAAGAAATCGATCTTTCTTCTGACCTTGCTGAAATTATATCGTTAATGACGTTTTCTGAAAAAAATTTTGCCACCCATCAATATTTTTCCATTTTATAAACAAATGCGGATTTTAGGAGTTTTTAAGCGAAAAGAATTCGTTTTTTTCCTCTGACTTTGCTGAAATTATATTTTCAATGATGGGTTCTAAAAAAAATTGATATGCATTAATATTTGCTTATTTTATAAACAAATTATACGAAAAATGAACATCTTAGGCGTTCAAATAATTTGTTTTTAAAATAAACAAATAGTGAGACATGACAATATTTCATTTAAACAATTCATTGTCAATATAGTTTAAACAATAATAGAAGAAAAACGATTGCTTTCTGCCTATAAATATCTGCAATGTACATTTGTTTATATAATTTATTTATAAAATAAACGATTAGCGGTGCTTGGCATTTTTTTCGATAGAACATCATTGGCCATATAACTGCAACAAGATCAGAAGAAAAAGCGATATTTTTTCGCTTAAACACTCCTTATATGGGAATTTATTTATATAATTTGTTTATAAAATCAGTGAACATTGATGAATGGCGAAATTTTGTCAGAAAACATCATTGGCAATATAATTTCAGCAAGGTCAGGAGAAAGAACGACTTATTTTCGCTTAAAAACGCTGAAAATGTACATTTGTTCATATAATTTGTTCATAAAGTAAACAAATATTGATTGGTGGTAACAAAATTTTCAGAAAAAATTATTGGCAATATAATACTAGCAAGGTCAGAAGAAAAAACGGTTTATTTTCGCTAAAAATCGCCCAGAATGTGCATTTTTTTATATAATTTGTTTATAAAATGAATAAATATTGATGAACGGTAAAAATTTGTTCACAAAACATCATTGGCAATATAATGTCAGCAAGGTCAGAAGAAAAAACTACTTCTTTTCGCTTAAAAACGCTGAAAATGTACATTTGTTCATATAATTTGTTTATAACGTAAACAAATATTGTAAGTGGCAATACAATTTCCAGAAAACATTGTTGGCAATATAATGTTTGCAAGGTCATATGAGGAAACGGTTTATTTTTGCTTAAAATCGCCCAAAATGTGCATTTGTTTATATACTTTGTTTATAAAATGAACAAATATTGATGGGTTGCAAAATTTTTCTTAGAAAACATCATTTGCATAATAATTTCAGCAAGGTAAGAAGAAGAAACGATTACTTTTCGCTGAAAAACGCCCAAAATGTGTATTTGTTTATATAATTTGCTTATAAAATAAACAAATATTGAAGAGTGGCAAAAATTTTTTCAGAAAACATCATTGGCAATATAACTGCAAGAAGGTCGAAAGGAAAAACGGTTTCTTTTCGCCTAAAAACGCCCAAAATGTGCATTTGTTTATATAATTTGTTTATAAAATAAAAAAATATTGATAAGGGGCAGAATTTTTTTCAGAAAACATCATTGGCAATATAATTCCAACAAGTTTGAAAGAAAAAACGGTTTCTTTTCGCCTAAAAACGCCCAAAATGTGCATTTGTTTATATAATTTGTTTATAAAATAAACAAATAACATTCAATATTATATTTCAACGGCCACGTATCATCTGAACGATGAAGGCAAGCGGTTTCACAGCAGAAATATACTTTGAAGACGAATAACCCCTAATATCGATAATTTGTTAATACAATTTGTTTATAACAATTAACTTTGCAAGTTAACAATTTTCTATCTTTCTCATACCCCTGTACATTAAAAACAAGGGACGAGAAGTATAAGAAAAATTTTTTCTAGAAGATAAAAAATGAAATTTAAAAAATCGACATTTTTTTCGCTGTTTGCATTAACATAACAATTAAATGAACAAAAAAATAAAAAATCTACTTTCACCATTTTCTGAAAAATTTAGTTCTGGATTTTTCAAAAAAAAAAATCTAATATCGGTTTATAATTACGTTCTAAATGTCATTTTGAACCTCGTTTTCCAATTTCACCCCACTGTGCGGCGTAGCATGCTTCCTATCGAGCATACTAGCTGGTCCGGCACGCCACATCTCAAAGCCTCTCGACAGATGACTTCTGGAGGAGTATTGCTGAGAAGTACCCTCTATGTCCAAGAAAGTGCCCACAGCATACCCCTTTTGATCCAACTTCTGCTCCAATTTTGCCACATTCAGCATGAAGCGCAGTTTCTACCGAGCAGCCTGCCTGAAAAGCATGCTACCCTTTATGCAGTGGGGAGGCCAAGAGCACCTCATCCCTAATATATCTCTCGATCAGCTTCTCCACCGTCTTCAGAATGAAAGGCGTTCGGCTGATTGGTCGAGAATCTTTTGCAGCAGTGTAACACTCCCTCCCAGGTTTGGAAATGAAGGCCCCTCTGCTATCCTTTCATGCCCATGGCACATGTTTAAGGACTATACTTGCCCTAAATAATTTCGTCAGAGGAGGTACGACTAGATCCATGCCTTTCTGTAAAAGCACTGGATAAATTCCATGCGCCCCTGGTGATTTAAAGGTACTGAAGGACCTTACGACCCATTCCACCTTTTTGTAATCAACGACTCATGAGCCCGAGGCGAGCTTCCAGATTTTTCGCCAGGATCTTGTGGAGCCTCGCTGTTCCCGGAATGTCTTTTGTTCCTCATAGAAGCCCCTCCAATCCTCCTATTCATACTTTCTTATACTTTAATCGTATTTTAACTGGGCCGTCTTGAACATGTCCCAGTCTGAAGGCCATTTAGTTCTATTTGCCCTATTGCACAACATTCTCGTCTTTTTACGGAGTCTCTCCAGGTGGGTATTCCACCATTCTGCTCCCTTCCTAGACTTAATTGTGCTTGTAGGGCAATTGTTCTCATATGGTGTAATCGGAGTCATTCCTCTTTTTATGAGTCCCAAAGTGTATTCTTCGGGTTTCTGATCTGGGAAACCACCGGTTTTCCTGGGGTTAATCGAAACACGATATATTTGTGGTCAGAGAGAGACTGCTCATCGGAGACTCTCCACCCCACTACCCTGCTCCTCAGTACACCCTAACATAGAGTCAAATTGAGAACCTCACTCCTGTTTTTAGTCTGGAATGTGGGAGTATCACCCGAATCAGAATCTCCAGCTCTGTGCCCGCTATGTATTCAATTACATCTCTCCCTCTGTCATTGATGTTTGTGCTTCCCCATACCGTGTGCTTAGACTTTGTATCACAGCCCAAAATCACATGAATCTTGTTCTCTTGGCGGTTCCGAATTAGAGCCTCCACCTCTCTGGGAGGCGGGGGTCCCTCGGCATCGCCCTTCACGGTCATTTCGAAGTCGAGTTGATTTTTTAAAATGGGAACCCCTATTTTTGATCAAAAATAGGGGTTCTCATTTGAAAAATCAATTTGACATTGAAATGACCGTGAAGGTAATCGTCAAATTCAAGGGCAAGGTCACCAATCGATCAAGGGTCGAAAATGTTACAACTCCTTTGTTGGACATTTTCTTCGAAAATGCATGCCAGTTGAGTAATCCTGCTGTACGTTGTTTGACCTTGCCATGACCTTCTCAGGTCAAATCTTCGATTATTCAAGGTCATATATGGACGTAAAATGTTACGCTCTCTCAGTTCCCGGGGTCAAAAATAGGGGTTCCCATTTAAAAAAATCAATTTGACCTTGAAATGACCGTGGAGGTCATGGTCAAGGTCAACGACACCATTAGATTGGGCGTAAAAAATGCTACAACTTTTTTGTTGGTCATATTCTCGGAAGATGGTTCCCTTCCAAGATATTTTGCTGTTCCCATGCTGTTAGAACATCCTGTACATTTACTCTTCCATGAAGTTTGAAACACCGCATAACTTGAAAGCTAGCCATAGGTGTTGAGACTTATAGGTAGATAAATTTATCGGTCGTATGCGGCTAGAGTTCGCGTTTTCGTACTTGCGGATAATTTCAGACTGTTACGTGCCTTTACGTTAGAATTTAAATTGTGTATTTTTAGTGTATTCACTTACTTACTGAAGGTTGGTAGCATTGCGTACTAGAGAGAGGGGAGCCAGTAAAGATGGCAAGAAAGCTTTTATTGTGCATAATTCCTGATTCCAAATACTACAGTATATACATATATATATATAAAATATAATTTAAGAATTAATTACATAATTAAACTGTGAAAAACTTTGTTTTTTGCTTTCGAAGGAATTAATTTAATAGTCGCATTTGGCGCGGATGATCTTAAAGCGAACCAATACTTTCTAATGCAAAGTATGTAAAATTTTCGACCGCTGCTTGGAGTTCAGTGTGGATAAATTGAATGGGATCAAATACTTTTGAATGCAAAGCATGCACGTTCAAGTGTCGCATTCAGAAAGGTAAAGCTTTATGCGAACCAATAATTTTTAAATTCTTTTCTCCACATCAGAAAGCAGAATTGAAACGTATTCAAAATGTTAATTCTTTTTAATAGTTTTTAATCCGACATTTTTTGCAGGGGTGTTACCTGGGATGGCGCGCGACTGACAAATGGTCTCTAAGGGCTTTATGGTAATCTCCTATAGTTTTTGGTGAAATATACTGTAAAAACAGTCTTTGGTTATATTTATAATCAGATTGTAATTTCACGCGCATTGTATTTTGAAATTACAATATATAACTTGGAAAATTTACCAATTTCGCACAGAAAGTCACGATCTAGTCCAATTTCACTCCATAGAACATTGTGAAATAAGTTAACAGTCCGATGTAAAATTACTATGTATGACGATAGAAATTACTCGATCAGCGTAGCACGTGGCTAATTTATGTAAGCAAATAAATTTAAATAAGCTTATGAATCAACACTTTTTTTAGTAAATTGGCAGTCTCTAGCGTAATTTCACAGACGCAGTTAGTATTGTTACGTCTTGGCATCCTGAGAAATTACGAGCAGGACGTAAATCGACAATCCATCGACAAAGTGACAGAAAGAGATGGCGCGCTGGACTTTATTATAAAATTACGTCTCCGACCACCTAATCTTGCTCTAATGGTGATAGGTTCCATGCGACTAAAAAAATATGTCTTTTTCATTCAGAACTATATCTTAGAAAAGTAATCTGAACTTTATTTATCTTGCTAGAGTGTTTAGAGATTTCGAACCTTACAAACATAATCTTAAAATTGCAATGTGGCCCTGCCAATTTAAGTCCTGCATTTTTTTACAGAAGTGTGTAAACTGACATCGTCGCACGCAGATAAAATAATTTCCATCGTGGCACTATGTAAAACTACACTAACTTTTTTTACAGTGCAGATCTTTAGCAAGATGGTGAAAGAAATGTGTGGTGACTTGAAAGTAAGTTGTATTCAAAATCTTAGTGTTTGTCAGATCGATTGCTTAAGATTTTTTTTTATCTTAAGGTAATGTATCATGAATCTATAAAGTTGGTACACTGGGTTTCAGGTACTACTGTCAACATCGTAATCTGGAAAATTACAAGATCCTGACATGACTATCATATAAAGTCATGGAAATGAATATCATATTACCAGATACTGACTTAGATGTCATAACAATGTTATTTGAACTTGTCACTCGTTACACTGCAATCATATCAGTGTCACGTGGTGTGTTACCTGGGATGGCGCGTGATTGAAAAATAGTTTCTAACGGCTCCATGGTAATGTCCTGTAGTTATTCGTAAAATATATTCAAAGTAAAATGTTCAAGCTTTTATTTGAGCCCCCGTGGAAGATTCTAGCGCGTCGCATTATGTTTTTAGGAGCAACCAAAAAGTGTCAAGAACATATTTTTTTGTCATTCTGACCCCGATTCACTCAAAAAATCGTCATGCAAGTGCATTTTTATCAAAGGATTTGTAATCTGCGTAATAAATACTATAAAAATCACGTGAAATTGTTTAGAGGACAGAAAAAAAGTCTCAATATATCGGACAGTGTAGCCGCAAAATCTAGATGCTAAGTTTTATAATCGTTGCACCATATTTTAACATCCAAGGTCATGAAGGGAACATAATCTATTTTTAAACTCCCGGTGCGAAACGCCAATGGGACTGAAAACCGAAGTTTATAAGTTTCGCATAATTCTCGGTGTACATCCTAAAAAATTCTATAGTTGTTTTTTTATTTTTTTTAATTGGTTTTTATATGTCACAAAATTACATTGAAACCGACCAATAATTTTCCTGTACAGAAGTCGACAGCCATTATCTTCAATACTTACCCTTACTTCAGTTTCAGATGTATATGCTGTGTTATCATGACCGAGTGAAGTCGGAGTACATTCTCTATCTTTTTTCAAATTACTTTCAGTTGGTGGAGCTGCAACAGCACTTTGAGCCCTTTTCCTCTTGGCAACGAGAATGATGATTACGATGATGATAACAAGTAGCAAGACAGCCACTCCTGCAGCTCCCATCAGCAGATAGGCATCTCTCTTTCTTGATAATGCCAGCGGTCGTGTGGTTTTCAGGTATGCTACAAATAATATTTTTAGATTTATATCATAATATACATTTTAATCACAATTGAATTCAGAGCAGTGATCCACGCACTAGAAACTTACGTTCACTCTGAATAAGTACAGGTGTTCCAAGTTCCAAAGCTACTTCCTGCGGAGACAGTAAAGCCATATCCTTTGCAGCAGTTTCGGCAGGAACTGGTTTTCCACCCAGGTGTACTGAGTAAATTAACTTGGTAGCACCGCGGTCAATTACACTCGTATTCTGCATTTTGACCTGCACCAAACCTATGCTTCTTGAAAATCTTGAATCATCAAGCATCTGCAGATTTGCTGTCACGTTAAGGGAATTCGAATGATTAAAATCTTGTGAAAATGATTCTTCATCATTATTTAATAGAATCGGAATAATTGAATTCCAAGATGAACTCTGTTCAATTTCAGTTGCTGACTTGAATGCTGCTGAATTACTGGAAGCCATTGTTTTACTTTCCAATTGAAATGTAGGATCCTCTCTCAGCGATGTAACATCTGGTGGACCTTCGGCTTCTTTGAATGGCAAAGTTCTTTTACTATTTATTCGCACAAGTCTCATTCGTGTAACTGGTAATATTTGCTTCATTTTTATATTTTTATTTATATGTACAATGGTAGAGTCTAAAGTCTTGTTTATTGGGTGTACTTCCTGCAAGTAACTCAAAAATCATTATAAGAATTTGCAGAGAAAATATTATGCATATGAAAAACTACAGTGATAATACCCGTACGTGTTTCGTTGTATGTGTTACATTTAGCGGCTTTTTCTCAAACAAGGCATGATTTCTTGATGCTCGTCGAGTACGATCACCCAAAAGGCCAAGGTGACTTTCTTGTTGTCTCCTGAAGGCTTTGCGGTACAATCGGGCTAATCGCAACTCGACTTTGGGTGGAACGCCGTTTTCTCCACGTAAAACCGTCAGCAACCAGTATCTGTTACGTAGTTTTACATTAATTTAATTATTAATTCTTTTAATTTATGCCCTTCTAAAAAAGCCTACATAGTAAACTACATGGGAACCTATGTGGAAACCCATATGGGGTCCTTTTTTGAATTCCTGTCTCAAATTACGATCTGAGATATGATAGGAAATATTTTGTGGGTTTCCACATGGGTATCTGATATGAATACCGTTACGGAAACCTATGAATTGCTCCTACATGAAATACCACATGGAATTATAACTTTCTTTTTAAGAAATATGTTTTAGAAGTTTTGGGTGAATAGTCGGCAATCTTAAAAACCCGCCAAAAATACTACGCAGCCGTAGCTTTTAGAGAAAACTAATGCGCACTCCTTAAATATTAATTTCAAGCCCATCCATGTAGAAACCTTCATAAAAACCCACAATAAGAACAGCTATGGATTCCCATCCTATATTTCTCTCTCAGATCGTAATTTGAGACAGGAATTCATCAAGGATCCCATATGGGTTCCCATGCGGGATCCTAGATAGGTGCCCATGTAGTTTACTATGTAGGCTTTTTCAGTAGGGTGAATCAATAAAGTCTGCCTCAGTTTTAAGACAACTAAACCTGCTTATTAGTGTTTATACTCACTATTCCGGTGATTATGTAATTTTTACACTTTTTTTCTACTTCCAGTTTTCCGAAATTCAGGTTGGTTTTCTGAAAATTGTTCTTACAATTAAAAAAATACAACCAACGTGAATTTTGAAAAAGTGAAAATGTTACATAATTCCCCCCCCCCATCCTCGAGTCTAACACAGAAAAAACTGCGGTTTCTATTAGAACCGATTTTTGGTTCCAAAGAAGCTGCAAACAAAAAGGAATCTCTTTTGCTGAGAAGGAACCCAAAATGATGAATGGTTTCTACAGGAACCCAAAGTATGGATTGAAAACGTTTTAATAGAGCCTTTTTGTAATTTCTGCCTTGACTTACTTCGAAGATTTTACAAGTTAATGATGCACATTTTACTTTACAATTCGGATTAAATAATATTGTACTGGGAAAATTTTTATAAATAAACTAAAATTATAGACATTAATCATTCTTGAAAGAAAGATAGTGCACATGAAATGTGGCAGTTTTTAAGATTACGTTGAAAATCTATCGCTTTCAACTGTGCATGTACCAACAAGCGCGGAACTATTTAAAATTATATAATATACACTTGCAATATTACTTTAATATCAATTTGGTAAAGAAGTTATGTATTTCTATAATTTAACCTAATTTGTTTTAAAAAAGAATAAAAAACATTTTTAAAAATTTATCTGTATTTATAGTATTTATTTATTTCAAATAGACCCGCGCTTTTCGGCACATGAGCAGTTGAAAATGTCGGCACCCACCAATGGCTATCTTTTGGATATAAATCAGTGATAATTTAGAGTTTTTTCTTTTTAAAGTTCCTCTGAAAGTGAACAGAATGATAAAGTTTTATTTCAAGAAAGAAGATCATGTTTTAAGTAAACGGGAACATTGTTGATTCAGTTACAGTTACAGTTACTAGCGAAAGTAATATCAAGTTACGATAAAAGTTACTTCATATTCATTTCCTCATTTTTTAAATTTAAAAATCAGTATGCCTAAGACGACAATTCGTAAAAACTTAATTTGAAAAGAAATAGGCATTATTTAAAGTAAATAAAAATACACAATATGTTTCGGCCTACCCCTACTAATAAGAAGTCAGGAATCGTCACAAATGGTCAGAAGTTCTGACGATTTCTGAACATCCTGACCATTCCTGACGAGTCTTACTATTTCTGAAGATATGTTAATTCACAACCTATCAGCCACCTCTATCAGTTAGGACCGCAGGTAGGCCAACCGAAAAGGATTACAAATTAAAAATAAATTTTTTCAATACATATAATGTATCTTGAAAAGAGGAAGATATACGTCAAAATGGACAAAATTTTCAGATTCACCTTAAGAGTCATTTAGTATATAAATATTATTTATCAGATATGAGTAAAAAGAGAATGTGCATACATAAATTTAAATAAATAAATAATTTAGATAACCTGGGAAACATAAAAGGGTTTGATGGCATTCTAGTCTTGGACCTGTAATAAAAGGATGATCCTTCGAACACAAGCTCTGATGATTTCTGAACATTTTCTCATGAATTCTGACTTTTACTGACGATTTCTGACGAGAAACGTAAAAAAAGTGGTCAGAAATGGTCAGAAATCCTGACTTTTCTTCTGACAATTCCTGATTTTTTTTAGTAAGGACGCGCCATTTTTTAATTTATTTTTAACCCATGAACCATAAACTTATCTTGAAAGGAGATATACAACAAACACAAAGTAATTTCAAAGTAACGAAAATTGAAGTTACAAGATGCATACTACACAACACTGAACGGGAGCCTGTTTTAAGCCCAAAACAAGCTTAAATATAACTTTAAGCACAAAATAGGCTTCATTTAAGTTGTAATTAAATTAAGCTTTAAGAAAGATAAAACTTTTTCTTGCGATCCTACCAAGTAACGCTCATCAGCATTTATTCTAAACGGTTAAGAGCCATCCATAAATTACGTAATGCACTTTGGCGGGGGGTGTCTAGCCTAACGGGTCAGTCATCATTGATGACTTCACCTGGATAGCTGTCGGCGAATTTCTGACTCATAAATTCGCCGTCCGCTATCCAGGTGAAAAAGTTATATATATTTGATATATAGTGGATAAGACAATGATATTTTTCATTTCATTTCAGATGCGTTTAAATTGCAAGTAATTAAAAAACCGTGCAGAGAGTTATTTATGTTGAAAGATTATGAGAAAATGTTGCGTAAAGTGTTATTCCTCATTAGCTACTCGTTACTTCCCGGCAGAAGCAAAGCTGAAAAAATAATGGGAAGAAATAATAACTCGAATAAGTGGAGAAGAGTATATGGCAAGAAAATTCTAAAGGATATGTTTAGCACATTTTAGAGAAGAGCACTTGACTTTAAATCTGAAAAAAGCTGTTAGGTATAAATTAAGAATAGAGTCGTTTAATTGATATGCTTTGTAAATATACGTATATGAATATTAGCATTGCGTTACTTACGGAAAGCAATGACAGGAAAATAATGATGATTATTTGAAACCTCGGAATATTTTAAATGTTTTCAAAATTTCAGGAAACTTTTAATTGGGCCAGCAATTTTTCATGAAACTTTACAATCCTAATTTTCTCCGTAATAATTTATTCATTGCGTTGCTTACGAAAAGCAATGATAATATTCATATATGTATGTATATTCACGAAGCATATAAATAAAACGTCTACAGCCTTCATTTATAACAACCAAATTTTTTTTCTGATTTAGAGTCAAGTCCTCTTCTTTAAAACGTGCTGACCATATCCATGGGAATTTTCTTGCTATATATTCTTCTCCACTTATTCGACTTATTATTTCTTCCCATTGTTTTTCAGCTTTGCTTCTGCCGGGAAGTGATGAGTAGCTAATGAAGAATAACACTTTACGCAAGATTTTCTCATAATTTTTCAACATAAATAACTCTCTGCATGGTTTGTGATTCACTTGAAATTTAAATGCACCTAAATGTGAGGTTATTTTTCGGTTATATGGATTCGTTTTTTGTATTATCGACAGTTTTATACTGAAATTTGTCATTTAAAAAAAAAATACAGAAATTTTCTTTTAATCTTTTCGCACGCCTCCTCAGAACCAAGTTTCGTAATTACAAGGACAGGCTCAAGCTTGTACCCTAGAAATTATGTTTTGGGGATGCATTCTGTGTATTTTTACCCAACATGAAAAAAATTGTTAGGCCCCCTTTCAAAGTAACTCGATATTTATTGTCGTTTTGATCAATTTATTTGATTTTTTTTCGAAAGGAACAAGTAATAAGAAAAAAAAACAGGTAAAAATTTACACAAATCCGCTTGTATTAAAAAATAACGCAGTAAACATTATTTTCGTTACAAAATTATTATGCACTACAAATATGATTCTTGATCAGTAAAATTTATATTTTCGTTCTACTTTGGGTATTAAATGTTTGTTTTTTGAACTTGGTAAATATTACATTATCGATAATACCACCATCTCCCTACAGTTTAACGCCGCAAGAGAAAATACCTAATTTATTCATTTCAAAGAAGCCCGCGCTCGACGTCACATGCGCAGTAAAACGTATCTTCCTGCCAGTGGCGCAGGAGGGGAACTCGTCGCCGACGAGCGCCGTAGTGGAGTAAGAGCTTGCAGGTAGCTGTCAGCGAATTGACAATCGCCCGCCTAGCGTTGCACACTGGCGAAAAACTACAGGAAGTTGTTTGTATAGGAGGGAGGGGGGGGGGGGTCAAAATTGTCGGAAAATTGCGTTACGTAATTTATGGATGGTCCCTTATTCAATGATATTGTTTCTAGATCCTGGGCATAAAAATAACTTGTTTAACTGCATCAGTTGATATTTCTGAACTATTTTTATTATTTTTTGGCATTCATTTATATTTAACCCTTCTATTTGCTTAAAGTTGATTTGAGCCTATTTTTGGCCCTGAAACAAAGTGATTTCCATGTAATTTCATCACACGGATTTTCGTCACTGAACTGTATTCGGCCCTAACTTGCATATTCTTTCCTTTAGCAGTGATTTTTTGGTAACTTGTTTTAAGTTCTATATTTTCGGTCCTATTTGACTGAATTTTATTAATGAAGGCGAAAATTGCTTGTAATAAAATATACTTTCAACTGAAAAAAGCAACAATAACAAATTGATAATTTCTTTTTTCTTGAAAAACCCAAATATTAAAAACGCGTTCTTGAAAAAAGAACTTTTTTCATTTGTTTACCAAAAGAAGGTCTGTAAATATGCTTTTTAAGTCTTGAAAGTTTTAGTGACGGACCGCCAGTAGTTCTTGAGACAAAAAATCAAACGTAACCCAGCTCACCTGTTACTATCCTGCATACTTCATCAGTGATTATTACGAGGAAGACATTAACTAGTATACGCGAATTTCAATTGCAGCAATTTCGATTCGGGCGTTCCGAAAATTACGCCACAGCGGCGCACAGTGGGACGACAATGGGTTGTCGGGTTCAAAAATCCGTCTACAACGCATTTCGCAACCAAATGAGACATACCAACGTGCAAAATACTCGGAAAGGATTCTACTTTAGTGCATCACTGCCAGAAAGTTGCAAAATTGCTTTTCTAACCTCCAAATTTTACACCAAAATTGCGAAAAAATTCTCCATCAAAAGTTGTTATACAACGAAGTCAATAACTGAAAAATCGATTCATTTAATCATCAATTATGTACCTGAATAGTTTGATTCATGTAATACTTCTAACCTATATCCCCATAGTTCGATTAACATAACCTCAAAAGCTAAAAAGTGTGTATAAATGCAAAATTTCATACCCATCTATTTTTTTGAGTAAATTTGAGTAAAATCTAGAATTCTGAGTTTCTCAGGCTACTGATTACGTGTTTTCGGGGGAAAAAACAATTTGCAAAATATTACGGATGAGAGGAGCTGCGGGGGGATGTGCCATGGTCACTCATGCATGACAAAGCAGTATCATAGCGATGAAGCGCAGTTTCCAAACGGCTTAGCTGCTAACTGCATCACGTTGCGCAACATTATGACACGGCCCTGATGTTTACGTTTTGGTAAATTTCAATTCCAGTCAAGGTCACAAACAAACCCGTGCTACAGTTGAATTTCGCGTGTATGTTACGTTCCCAGTATGTAATAAAGGGTAGTGATACAGTCATAAGCGTATCGGGTAACATTTGCTGCTTGTGAATAGTGTAACGTAAAGTTACAGTAGGGCCCTTGCTCCTACCGGCACTGAT
>CAKNYM010030519.1:8299-25085 GCA_932195095.1 Andricus curvator
TTCCGTCATTAAAATTTTAAATGTTCAGAAAAAATTACATTTTATGTAAATCTTAAACGTTGTAAAATGGTCTAAAACACCTTAAAACCAAACCTTACACGAAAGTTTGAAAAAATTTGTTATTAAAAAATTGTCAAAGTTCACGATCTCATTTCTAAGTTCCGTCATTAAAAATTTTAAATGTTCATAAAAAATTACATTTCCTGTCATTGTAGAAAGTTGTAAAATAGTCTAAAATGCGAAAAAATGAAATATAACAAGAAGAAAAATTGATATCGATTTAAATTATTTATTTATAAATTATTTCATTGATATTCCTGTTAACAGTTCGTATATTTTACATTTACATAACGTCGTATAATAATAAATATTTAATTAGAAAAAGAAAGTTTAAAATTTGGTGTTTTATCTTTTTTGAGCTGTAGCTTATGAGGATGGCTTTTTCATCGGGTTTTCAACTCGTAAGTTTAGCGCAATGGTCAAGACTCTCGACTGCTAGGTGATAGATTTAGGTATAGATGTAGGTTCGATACCCCGTAGCGTTAGAAATTTTATTTGTAATATAATATTTAAAAATGTAATATATGTATTCACTCTACACAGGACCATTAATATTCAAAGTCAAAATACTCGCAATCAATTAATATTTATTTTTTAAATACCTTTTTTGTCATGTCGTTACTAGCCAGAATTGGCCGCCAAGTGCATACCGGAGTTATCATTCCAGCAACGGTACGATATTGGCAGCCGATCTTCGGCAATATTTTTGCCGATACTGGGCTAGTGCTGGGCTGTATCTAACTTCGCACTTGGGTTGTGTTATAATTATTTTAAAGGATTTTAATTCCTAATAAAAAAGTCAATAATGTTTGATCGGGCCCATAGACATGGCTCCACTGTGGCTACGTGTTTCATGATGAGTCTGGCCCTGACTCGATTTCCACATCTGGGCCCGATATGAACGAGTCT
Source organism: Andricus curvator (assembly GCA_932195095.1). Lineage (NCBI taxonomy): Eukaryota > Metazoa > Arthropoda > Insecta > Hymenoptera > Cynipidae > Andricus > Andricus curvator. The sequence continues at coordinate 9,269 of CAKNYM010030519.1, forward strand.
GGGCCCGGTCGGGGCCACGGCGAAATTTCTTCACGGGGTAGTCTTTTCACTTCCACTATTCCTCCATTTTTCCCCTTTCTTTAAAAATTCCCCGTTTTTCCCCTTTTTCAAAAACTTTTCCTACCGCCCAAGCCTTAAACACTTCCAAATTTGGAATTGTTTAAAGTTGAAGTTATTAAAAGACTTCGAACACGAAATATTAAAAATTCAATCATTCAAAAAGCAACAATTCAAAATTTTTAAATCACGATAATTTCCTTTGATTGGTTTTTTAAAGAAGAAGTCTTCAATCCTTTTTTGCATACCATTCAACTTTGAAGATTTCCAGCTGATGAAAATCAAATCATTTTGAATTTGTGGTGCTTAGAATTGCATAATATACACCCAGACAAAATTTTTTCTTCATTCAACAAAATCATTTTGTTGATCGTATTGAGTTGATTTCAGAAATCATTTTGGTTAAATGAACAAAATTTTGGTTCAATTAACCAAATTCGTTTGCTTCAATCAGAGTTTTTGGTTGAATTTTTTTTGTTCATTGTAGAAAATATTTTATAGGTTCAACCAAATTTTTTGGTTGGATCTATCAAATAATTCTAGAGAGTATTTTACTAGAATTAGGCAAAAAATATTTTGTTGAAAGCATCTTAAAAGTATACTCAAATTCAAGATGACAGCCCACGTGCGAGAGTTCGTAGCGTCGCAAAACAAAAAACATAAAAATATAATCCGTTTGCATTTGCATCTCGGTGATTCTTATCAAAATAAGTGATCCGGAAACAGAATCGATTGGGATTAAGTGATTATGTCAAAAATACGCAAGATTTTGTGAATAAAACAAACAAAGGATTCTGCAAAATTTAGATTGCAAGTGTCTTGTCGTGGAATTATCTCGTCTTGTGATATTTAGTAGTTAAATAAACTACTAAATAATTTACCCAAGCTGACACAATTCCATGGTATTTACAATGTAAAAAATTGTGATGGGTCCTTCGTTTATGGTTAGATGAACTACAAGTTTTGGTTAAATCAACCAAAAATTTTCTTAGGCCAGCAAAAATACTTACTTGAAATAATAATATTTGAATCAATTAAAATATTTGCTTGTATTATCCAAAATATATGGTATAATTAACCAAATTTTACTGAACAAAAAATTATCTTGGGTCAACCAAATATTTTGCTGTCCATATAACAACCATATTCTAGGGTTGATTCAACCAAAATTTTGTTCATTCAACCAAATATATTTCTTAGTGTACGCAATTGGAAGGCTTTAAATTTCAAGTTTTCGAAATAAATATGCTTCAGCTTTTAATTAAAAATTATTTAATTTTGAACGTCTGAGGCTTAACATTGATAAATCATTATGTCTATCAATTCCCAATTGCTTGATTTTAAACGATTTTAATTAAAAATACATTTCAATGTCCAGAAATTAATATCTCGTTTCGTTTTCGAGAAAAAACTGAGCTTTCGAAATTTGAAATTAAACATGGATTTTTTTTCAAAAACCGCTCCGGCAATGATATTGGTTTTTCGTCGAAAAATAGTTGTAAGACGTTCCAGATACAAAATCAAGAGAAACCTTCTTAGTTTTCGCACCTTTGGGTTGAAGTCATTTCAAGGGAACCGTGCTGCACAATTAAATCCTACTGCGATTTTTAAATAATATTTGTAATATTTATGTATAATATTTGTAATATTTATGTATAATATTTTATAATGAAAAAAATGTAAAAATAATAATTGTGTGTGTAAAGCTTTGCGGTGCAGAATTTATTTGTGTAGAGTTTTTAAAAATAAAATGATAAAAAATTATTAAATTAGCTCGTACAGAGTATTCGCGTATAGAATTTAATCGTAGAATTAGGTTGTAGAATTAGCTATGTAGAGTTTTGCTGTGTAGAATTAATTTGTGTAGAATCGCTACCGCCCCAGAATAAACAATTTATTTCTTGTTTGTAGAAGTGAGTAAGTGAATAATTTTGTTCTAATATTTGAAAAAGGTTTCCTTATAGGAAGACAGATCGATCAGGCATCTTAGGAGTACTATCGTCTTCTGGTAAGGTGCGCTAGAGTACACATAGAGTAGAGCAGTAGAGTTAACCTGATTGTCAGAAACCACGCGAGCTTTCGCATTCACTTAGTGAAATTATCCTACCCATTTTGCAGGGTATTTCACTCAGTATGATGAAATATTTCGTGATAACATTAGTCCATTACTCGGCACTTACTTCCGTCTTTACTAAAATCGATGGATATACATAAGTTCTAGTTGTAGCTGTAGCTATAATTGTACTTATATTGAAAAATAATAATGAAGTTATAATTATGAGAGCTTTTAATTGTAAGCGGAATTACCACAGGCAAAAGAGAATGAAAGAACATGATCGTCAGTTTGAGTCTTAAGAAAGGGAACTTAGGAGACACAGTAATTAGCAAAAAAAGAGAAGAAAAATTATGGGTGAAAAAAGCGACTGAAAAGATAGAGTATTAAATACTAGTCTCTTCGGGATGTAATTATTATAGGAGGTGATGAATGGCATGGCTGTGTGTTTTTCGATAAATTGGTTATTACGAGATGATGGAGAGACGAGAAATTGAGTTTTTAAAGAAGGGTGGGATTTCATTTACTAGACGAGAGGCTATGCATTTTAAATTTGATGGAAGTTGTTGAGGTCAATGTTTTTAAAGATGAAAGCTTTCAACACGGAAAGCTTTATAGAAGAAATCTTTGAAGTTATGAGATTTTTAAATTAAACGCGGTCCAATTCCACCCTAGCCATTTCCAAACCCTAAAAATCATCACTATCACGCAAAATTATGATTAATTTCTAATTGAACTATCGCTCTTGAATTTAGGGCGAGATTTGGGGACATGAACCGGACAGAAGAAGGCATGTTGGGTGTAGTTGTCTCTAGTGGAATTGCAATGGTCGATTCGTTTCTATTGGAAAGGGGCTTTTATGAAATCGACTGGGAGCGTCTACAGTTCCACACAAGCAGGACATTTTGATGGGCAAATCGAGGAGTGGTTTGGCCCCGTGCAACTTGCATACCTATATTTATAAGCCACAGAGCCACAGAGCGATAGAGAACATCTGTCTGTTCAATCGAGTCAAATCGATCGTAAACAATGGGATTGTCACAGGGGTGCCAACCACGCGCGGAATGCGTGACAATGTGCGTATATAGTCGACGACGACATACCGCTTCCTCAAAGCTCGTGTTTGCATACAACATACACACTCGTGGGATTCATTCGTTCAACGGCCACTCACCCCAAAAATCGTTTATCATGCCGAGCGACCTGCAATCCTCAGGATTAATGCAGACACGCGATTTCAGGGTCGAAGAGTCGACCTTTCAAGAAATTCGGTATGGTGCATTTGATTGCATTTTTCTATAGTTGGGGCTTGGAACAAATTACCTGAATGTCTAATTCGGGCAATTTTTAATGAGGTGGTTTCCTTTCTAAGGTGTTTAGTATTATTACTTAGTACTATTATAGAATTTCAATAGAATATAAGCGAAGAAATTGATATTCTGTTGATATTCTTAATTGATATTCTGATTTACACCAGAATGGGTGGTGATTCTAGATTTGCCAAGAAATCGAACGTTAAGCACAGAGGGCGTGGTTAGCGCTCGGTTGGGTGACCGTTCATGATTGTCGCTTATTCGTTTTTTTGCCGAGTTTAACTACTGACGAAAGGAAGGTTTGCCGCCCAGGATGAATGTGGCGCTTGATTCTATCGAATGTCTTCATCCAAACTTGTCTGTCGGTTACTGGCTGCGCTCAGAAGTTTTAATTTTCTGTGGTTTTTCACTACTCTGACAAAATTGAGTACATCAGGCATTACCTGAAGGCTTATTGAGAGTGGGATATTCAGGGTAATTGGGAAAAAGGAGGTTTAGTGATTAGTATAAGGGTTAAGTCTGTCAATCTCCTGTGGTAGAGGGGGATTTAGATATATCGAAACCGAGGGGTTAACAACTCTTGAAGTCAGGTGTACACATTCGCTGAAGTCACTGGCGTGAAATCGCTTGAATTCACATGAAGTCACTAAAATCACTTGAAGAAAGTACACACTTCATCGGGCGAGTTGTGAACCCCTCAAACGAAATCTACAAAGGTGTACATGGAAAAAATAAATCAATCAATAAAAATAAACAACAAAAGGGAGGTAAAAAGATATGAAAACATTTCAAAGGATTTCTAGTAATATCAACAGATGTCTAAGGATTCCAAAGATCTTTTCAGAGATTTCCAGATACTTTGAAAGATTTCACGGAATTTATAACGATTTCTAATGTTTTTAGAAGGTCTTTCAAAATTTCAAGCGATTTCGGAAAATTGCAAGAGATATCCAAGAATTTCAAAATATGTTAAATGTTTCAAATTTCGTGGGATGTCCCAAGAATTCAAAAGTTTGAAACTGATTTCGTTTGATCTTAAAAGACATTTCTAAGGATATTATATGGTTTCAAAGAATTTAAAAAAATTTCAAAAAATTTCTAAGGATTTCATGGATTTAGGGATTTCAAAATATTTCTAGAGATATCAAAAAATATCGTGGGATTTTAGAATATTTTAAAGGATTTTAAAGAATATAAATTTTTTTGTTGTGGCGTCACTCTGAAGGGGGGGGGGGGTAAAGCTTCGTATGATCATCTCTGACGAAGAAGGGGAGGGGTGGAAAAAGTGTTATAAATAGTGTCAAGTAGTTTTTGAACGGCCCCTTTAAGTGATTTCAAAAGATTAATAACATTTCAAGGGATTGCGAGAGATTTTATGGGATATCAAAAGATTTCCATGAGTAAGTATTTCAAATGATTCTAAGAGTTTACAGGAATTTCAAAAGAATTGCAACATTTTAAGGCGATTCAAAGGATTTTGTAGGACTTCCATAAGGATTTCAAAAGGTTTTAAGGGGTTTCACAGGATTTCAAAAGATTAAAAAGTTTTCAAGGTACTTTTTGAGATTTCAACAGTGTTTAAAAGTTCTGTAGGAATTTCGAGGAATTCAACAATATTTCTAAGGATTTCTAGGGATATCAAAAAATGTATTGCAAGTGGTTATAGGACTTTCAAAATATTTCCAACATTTAAAGCTATTTCAAATCATTTCTGCAGGCTTCAAAAGATTTAGATGAAGAGCTTTAAACACAGAAAAAGAAACAAATACTTAAAAGTGATTTAGGTATAAAAATGCTGAGGATAATCTCGGCATGCAAAAAAATGAAGCTCGGCAATGGTAAAATGAAAGATCACTAAATTTTAATTTTACCCTTAGCGATCTTCATTTTTCTATATGCCGAGGTTAACCCCAGCATTTAACCTGAATCACTTTTTACTCTTTTTATTTTCTGTGTAGGGATTGCAAAAAATGTAATGGATTCTAAGGGATTTGAAAGAATTTGATTTGATTTCAAATGATTTGAGGAGATCACAAAAAGCATAAAAAGAGAATACGAACTGACAAAAATGCAGATTGTGTCCGTAGTTAGTTTGGGGTCCTCTTTCATTTGATTTTATTCGCGATTTTATAAGCCACTTCTTTTTTCCGTCTTTTTTTAATAAAAAAGAACACACACATTATCAACATCTGATAATGCTCTTTGATCCCAAATTTTTCAGTCAATAAAATGAATCTCTTCTTAATTAAAAAGAACCTGTCTTTTTACATACTCATCCTGCCCTTCCTGCCCTTCCGTCCGGCCGTAAACACGATAACTCTCGAAAAAATGAACGGATTGAATCGAGCTTTGGCACACTTTTTTAGGTCCCAAAAGAAAGAACGAGTTCGTTAACCAGCCATTTTGGATAGAAATCCAAAAAGTTAGAGCATTGACAAAATTTTTGAGAACAGTTTTTTTAAGATTAAAAATTTTTTTGTGCGGCTATTCGTAGTACTTAGAAAGCCGAACAATTTATTCCTTTGACTTTTTTCGATAAAAAAAAATTACCAGAGTTATAGCATTTACAAAATTTTTTTAATAAATCGAAAATGAAAATTTTAAGCCAAACAACGCACGATGTGAAAAAGTCGAGAGTTTGTGGTCAAACTATGCAAGATACGAAAAAAGATGAGTCGACCAAAATTGTGCTCCTAAAAAAGATCTACAAATTTGCTATTAATCACTTTTCAATAAGACGCGTTGTTTTTCTTTTATTCGTAAAAAACAATATTAAAAATGAAAAATTGAATTTTTGGATAAACGACCCAATGTATGAAAACAATAAATAGAGAAAAGTTGTTTACACGAAAAAGAGATACAAATTTTTTATTTATAAATTTTTGATAGGTCGTGTAGTTTTTGTTTTATTGGTGAAAAATATCATTGAGAATAAAAAAAATTAAATTTTTGAAAAAACGACACAAGCTTCGAAAAAAAATTAGTGAACAAAAATGGTGCACCTAAGACACACCAACAAATTTGTTGTAAATAACTTTTTGATAGGACGAGTAGCATAGGTTTTAATCGTAAAAATAACATTAAAAATAAAAATGAAAAATTTGTGGAAAAACGACAAAAGGATACAAATTTGTTATAATTTATTACATTCTCAAAGATTCATAAAGATATTTTAAATACATGGATTTTTCTCTAAAACCTATAATTTTATAATTCAATTATTTTACTCATTTTAATTCTAATATTTCAAGCAGGAAAAAAAATATGTATATATAGTTTTTGGTCCCGTGCCTAGAGGTAGGCCGGGTATCGGCAGATGGGAACATATGAACTCCTATCTAATACAACGCTGCTGAAGGCTGGTGACCTTCTCGGCATAAAACACCAACCAATTGCGACTCTCGGTTTCCATTCTCTGTCCCCCCCCCCTTCCCCCCAGTAACCGAAGTTTTGGTGGGACTGACGTTACAACTAGACTCTCCACCATACGACGAATCACTACTTAACTTGGACATGATTTCGACTCGCAAAATAAATTTCGAGCATAAAGGTAGTAGCTGGGTGCACAATCTAAACAATGAATAATACAAACAATAAAATAGCTTTGGAATGGACTGAAACTTTGATTGACGAAATGCATACACACGGTAAACGTAAAGGCCGAGTTTCAGGCGAGGAATGGAGAATGGGTGTTTGGAATGCTAGAGGAGTGAATGATTTTAAGGTAAGAGAACTACAAGAAACTATTTACGTAAGGAAATTAGATATTTTATGTGTACCTGAAATGAAGAAAAAGGGTGGCGAAAGTAGAAACATAGAAAATGAGGTATTGAAAGGCGGTTTTGAAATATGGTCAGGAGTAGGGGATATTACAAATACTTGGTTTCGACATAAAATGATCCATACGTACACCTGGTGTAAAGGAAATAACCGCAGTATAATTGACTTCGTTATTGCGGATGAAAGACTAAGAGAACTAGTAAAAGATACAAGAGTCATGAGGGGTTCCGAATGCAATACTGATCATTACCTCTTAGTCTCCAAAATAAACTTAGGGCGAGGATGGAGAAGAAAGAGAACGGAAAAAAACAAAACAAACGCGAATCAAGATTGAAAATTTACAGAAGCCGGAAGTGTGAATAGATTTTCAAAATAAGATAAACGAACGCATATATAAGGCAACTTGGGAGGCGGTTAGGATATCACTGTTAAAACTGCGACCGAAGTGTGTGGTACGGCGGTTGTAGGAAGAAAATCTGGTGATGCATGGTGGACTGATGAAATTGAGGCAGCCCAACAAGAAAAGAAAGAAGCGTACAAGAAAACATTGAACATCACAGGTCGTAGCGATGAGGAGAGAAATAGACTTGAAAATTATTACAGACACAAAAAGAGGAAAGTTAAACAACTAGTCAAGGAAAGTAAAGATAAAACCAGAACAGAAGAAGAGAAGAAATTACAAAACGACTTTGAAGGAACCATGAAACTATTATTTAAAGAGATGAAGGAAAGTAAAAGTACAGAGTTTGTCAGCATGAGAAATAGCAAAGGTGAAATGCTATATGATACAGACGTGATAGTAGACGCTTTGAAATACTCTTTTAAAGAATCATTAGGAGCTGAAGATATAGGGCAACTTAACTGCGACATAGAACATAATGCATTAGAAAACCCAATTGAAAAAGTCTGTGTCACTGAGGTTAGAGATATAATTGAAAACTTAAAAAACGGTAAGGCTGCTGGTGTGGACAATATTAGCGCTGAAATGCTTAAATACGGTGGCGAGTACATACCCCACAGGTTGTGCGAATTGATAAATGTATGTATCGGGATAGGAGAAGTCCCAGACGATTGGAGAAAAGCGATTATCGTACCAATATACAAAAGAAAGGGAGATGAAAGCAACTGCAATAATTACATAGGTATCAGCTTATTAAGTACCGTAAGTAAAATATACTCAAAAATACTTATTCGTAGGGTAATGAAAATAACAGAAGAAAAGATATAGGAAGTCCAAAGTGGATTTATGCCAGGAATATCATGTACAGATCAAATATTTAGCTTAAGCCATATCACAGAAAAAAGTTTCAGAGTAGGAAAGAAAGTTTTCTGTGCATTTGTTGACCTAGAAAAAGCATTTGACAAGGTAAATAGAAATAAACTTTGGGAAGTCCTTAAAGAGTACGGAGTCAATGGATGGCTCCTACAAGCAATAAAAACAATATATACAGGTAGTGACTGGTTCGATATTATGCAAGGTGTGAAACAAGGATGCGTTATGTCCTCATGGCTATTTATCTAATTTATGGATAAGTGTCTAAGAATGGCCTTCTTCGACGAAGAAGGTGTAGAATTCGAAACAGTGAAGGTACGTGGGTTAGCTTTCGCAGATGACAAGATTATTATGGCAGAATCAATCGAGGACTTGCAAAGAATGTTGAATAAACTTAATATAAGCATGAAGAACATGAGCCTCAAAATTGACGTAAATAAAACAAAAATAATGGTGTTTGAAGGAAAAAGTGAGAAAACAATGTGCAAAATTGTCCTAAATGATGAGAGATTAGAATAAGTTGACAAGTACGTACATCTGGGTAGCCTATTCACTAGCGACGGAAAAGTAGATGGGGAGTTAGATAGGCGCATACATGAGGGTAAGAAGGTTATCGGAAGAGCAGGGTCCATTCTCAGAAGTAAAAACATATCAAGAAAAGCTAAAATGGCGATGCATAATTCTATATTTGTACCGAATGTACTATACGGTAGCGAGACATGGACCTGTCAAGAAAAGGACAAGAGTAAAATTAACGCGATTGGCATGAAACCTCTGCGCACAATATGCGGGAAAAAACCTGATGGACAAAGTCCGAAACGAGATAATCCTCAAAGAATGTGGTACAGGAGAGACAGTAGTTGACATATGGGAAAGAAATCAGTTAAGATGGTTCGGACATCTTGAAAGAATGAAAGATGAACGACTGACCACACAAGTGTATAAAGGTAAAGTAAATGGCGTGAAAAAATGCATGGATGTGAAGGAAGCTAGTGAAGTATGCCAGGACAGAAAAGTGTGGCGACAAATAGTTTATAAACAGAGTGACAATAGAGTGAATGACGCCTGAAACAAAGACCTTGGATACTAATGGGTCCAAGTGGGGAACCACACATAACAATTTTGTGAGGCTCTTCACTTGGGGTGATCGCTAGAGAGATTGATCAGCAACCTGGGTCGGAGCAGTGTTGTGGAATGAACGTGTCATTCAAATAAATACTACGAGAATTCTAGATCAATATAAAAAATGTATACCCCCTACCTCACATTACTCCTTTCCTCACCGAGCAAGTCACGCCTACCCCGAAAGGGAAATGACTTAATGGCATAATAATAATAATAATAATAATTTATGATTGAGAAAGTATCAGAAATCGAGTGCGTAGCGCGAGTGTCACGATGAGAATGTGTACCTAAAAGCCTACAGAGCTTTGAGCAATTTAATCTTTAACTATACACATTTAATTACGTAGAAAATTCAGATTATGAAGATACGTACAAATACTGGGATCTAAATGAGATGTTTTTGATAAAGTTTCATTCGAGTATTTCAAGTGCAAAGAATAAATATCCGAGCGCGAAGCGCGAGATCCGTCAGACGCGCGCCCTAGGCGCGCTCAAACTTGCAAGCGAAGCGAGCCGCGCATGATGAGAATGTGCCCGCGCAGCGGGCAGATTTTTTAAATTCGGTTCACCAGAGATTCACCATCCATCATTAGCCCATAATCTTAATCTTATTATACAGGACACATAGACGCCTTGTCAGAGTCGATAATCTAGATCTCCTCGGAAATATCACGAGGCACCCCAAGTTCCCAAGTCTCTCCCCAAGTGACATTTATTACCCTAAACGGGATTAGAAAATGTCTCGTCTGAGCCACGTCGAATTGAATTTGCTGCAAAGTCAAGGGCTAAAAGTCTCAACGCACCTTGGATTTACACGCTTACGAGTGCGTAACACAACTTGTAACGCATCATGAAATCCCACATTCACACTCTACAGTCTACAGTTCTACACTTTCTACTGTCTACACTCTGTATAGATAGACAAGTCTCAGAAAGAGATGGCAGGAATCACAGTACCTTTAAGGTCAACAGCCTCTTTCTTCTTCACTCTTTTCTCCTTCGAGTGGCGTCCCTTCATTCAAAATCGACTTTCTCTCAAGAATGGGTAATCATCTATCCAAAAATAAATGGAGATTCCAGGGAAGATAAATTCTTCGAATCTTGAAACTATAATACTTTCAGATTCGGAGGTTTGATTTACATTTTACAGATTGCCTTTCTAAAAAGGGAAGGTTATCAAAAATCTTACGGCCCCAGGAAATCGTCGGGAAATTCCAATTGTAAAATTGTGGCCAAACAGCACAGAAAAAAACTGGGGGTACGAAACGTTTTAGATAATCGTTCAAGCATGGTAATTATCAGCTGATTACACCAAAATGAGGTAAACTTTCCGTGATTACAAGCCTGTAACGTGATGCCTCTAGCGGAGTTCGCCGGAGATACCTGCGATTTACCACTGAAAGTAAACCTCAGTTTGGAGAACCCACCACGCTTTTTCCCTGCATGACCGATTATGTATCTGCAACGTTTCGTACCCTCGTTTTTTCTGTGAGGGATTTTGAAAAAAGTCTTGCAAAAGTCAGGTAATTCCTATAAAAGGTACTTTAAATAACTGTCAAGGACAATAAATTTGAAATTGTTTTATTCCGTTTATAACAGATTTTATGTTCATATAAAATATATGAATATCCATGTCATGAAATGTGAAGCGGTCTCAAATAAAAATACAATTCTTTATTTTAGTTATGTTTTGTCAATGAGTCAAGTAATCTGCTGGTATCGATAGACATCTTTTTCCCCGCGTACCGTTTATGATCTTGGATTTAAAAATTTTGGACAGCAATCTTAAGATATCAAGTCGTACAAAATCTGGATGTTTTGAATCCTGGATTATAAAACTTAATATCTAGATTTTACGGCTTAATCTGTGTGGTGGCGTAATGTCCTTTATTTTATACTTCTGCTATCGAGGTCTTGATTTTTGTAAGGATATTTTTTTATTATCTATAAAGAATGTCACCATTTCCATAACAGGAAACCAAGTTACTGAACTCAGCTTTTCCCACCAATGAAACTTGATCTACATCGAGTGAATTAATTGATGAGAAAAAAATAATTTTATTGACCTTGGCTTGTCTGTTATCAATAACGGTATCGTTACAGTTATTTCTTCGAAACCTGATTAAAGAAGTTGATAAATAATTTGAATATTGAATAATAAATAAATCATGAGATCTCGTTTTACTTAATTACTTTTTTACGAGTTTGCGAAGAAAATATAGTTTGACTAGGAAAATCAATAATTTCAATTAACTTATTAATTCCCAAATTTCATTGAACTTATTGAATCACTGGCTGCGTGGGTGGCAGTACAAATATTGGTTAGGTTAATCCATATTGGTCTGGTTATCATCCAGGAAATGGTTGATGACTCATCAGTTGCGTCTTGGGTTGAGAACCAAGAATTGGAGTATCTGGTGATTTCATTAAACGAAAGAATATTTGGAAGACTTTGGTTTTGGTTTCCTCTTTTAATATTTTGTGTCCTGTTTTATGTCCGTGGTTTTTGTTAATTAGTCGTATTTTCATTAGTAGTAATTTCAAAAGATTTCAAGGGGTTTCAAATGATTTCATAGCATTTCAAAAGTCTTAAAAGTATTTTACAGAATTTTAATGGATTGCAAAGGACTTCATATATGTTATGGAATTTTAATGGATTTCCCAGGATTAGTATGAAAGAAAAAAATTTGAAGGGATTTCAAAAGATATCTTATAGCATCTTAACAGATTTCCTGGAAATTTCTAAGATTTTAAAAATTTGACGGAATTAAAGAAAATCAGAAATATTTTTTAATATTTCAAGTGAGTTTAAAGATTTCAAGGAATTCAAAAGATTCTATAAATAATTGAATTTCAAAGGTGCATAGGATATCAACGGATTTGAGAGGAGCTTACATATTTCATGGGATTTTAATGGATGGATTTTAATACTGAAGTGATTAGGGCCGGAAATATTTGGTCTACCGAATTTCAGTGAACCTAACCGCCCATTCCAGTTTCGCTAGGCCTAGGCTCTAGATCGAAAATATTTGTTCTACTCTAACTTAGACATGGCCTTTTAAAATAATTTGAAGGAATTCAAAATATCTTTAAAGATTTCAAAAGATTTCACGAGATTCAAAAGGATTTAAAATATTACAAAATATTTTTAAATATTTCAAAGCATTTCAGGGAATTTCAAAGTACACTAAGCTTCCACCTATTTTAGACATCGCCTATTCGAAAGTTCACCTATTTTAAACTCCTTATACACGCTTATTTAAAATTGCGCAATTCCGTCACCTCCCACCACGGTCCCTGTACGGGCTATACGGTCACGCCCGCGTCAGTGGCTGACCAATTAAAAAAAGAGGCCCGAAGAGCGGGAAGCCTTGAATTGAGTATTTTAGCATGACATCATGGGAATCCATACAACTTTTTCGAGAAAATATGCTAAACGTAAAAGTAAGACAAATCAATTTGATCAGAACCGGGTACTATAACCTCAAATTTCGGATAGTTGATTGTATTTCGCGAAACACTTGAAGAAAAATATTACTATTCAGACCTTTATCACTTACCTTTACGTTTAGAATATTTTCTCCAAAAATTCGTATGCAGTTGCAGTCTCATGTGGTAACCTTCCTGACGGCTGACATTTCCACCTATCGTAGCATTCTACACTTGAAAACTATTAATATTCAGACCTTTATAACTTACTTTCACGTTTAGAATACTTTCTCCAAAAAGTTAACCGCGTCAGCGACGTCATGCTGCAAAACTCACTATTCCGCGAAATATTTGAGTCGTTTTTTGATTCTGTTATATTGACTTTTAGTTGGCAAATTGTCGTATGTCAACAAAAACACTTGAAAGACACTTGAAAAACACTGACATGTATGTAGTGATGCTATCACACCGCGACTTTTTCAACTGCGATAATCGGGACCGTCTGAACCGTTTCCAATTGGGATGCATAATATTGCGCAATATACTCGACTGAGTACACGCGCACTGAGGCCCTTCCAAGGAGAGAGTCGAAACCGTCCCTCCACCCTTGAGCTGAGAAACTGCGTGGTCAGCAGTTCTAGGAATGTCGGGTTTATTTATCTGTATTATTATTGATAGTATTTATTGATTTTAAATCGACCCACGCTTTTCGGTACATGCACAGTTGAAAAAGTTGCTTACAGTATGCGCATCGATACAAAGCCGGGGCAGCCAATGAACGTCGCTTGACAAAAATAGCTAGAATGTCGCGGTAGAGGAGGGGACCCCTCCAGCCTTAAAATAATTTGTCGTGTACGTTTCAAGGCTGTTAAAATAGGTGAAAGTTTACTGTAATTAAAAATATATTAAGACATTTCATTAGATATGAAAGGATTTCTTGCAATTGCAATGAATTTTCAGGGAATTAAAACGATTTCAAAAGGTTTCAAGTGATTTCAAGTGATTTCAAGAGAATTAAAAGTTTTTCAAGTATTTAAACAAAATCTCGAAAAATGTCCAGGGATTTTCTATAGGATTTCCTGGAATTTCAAAATAAGTAAAAATATTTTAAGTGATTTCAAAATATTTCAGGTGATTTCAAAATGGTCTTGTGTTTTGGTCCTCTGATAATTTACATCTTATGTTATAAAAATCACATACCAATTTCTGTTGCTTGTTATTAAAATAAAATGATTTCATGTTTAATTTGGGATCCCAAATGGATCTCAAATCCCAGATCCCAAATCCCAAATGAGATATGAAATCATTTTATTTTAATAAAAAGGAATATAGAATATAGATTGGTAAGTGATTAGATGATTAGTGGTACAAATAGACATTTGAGTGTCTATTCGTACATAGTGTCTATTCGTCTATTATAGTGGTACGATTAGCCACATTTTCAGTGGTACGAATATCTGCGCCCATTTCATTTTACACTTTTTTAACACGAATTATAAAACATGTATCATTAAAGCAATTATTTAAAGCCACCTGCCTATTATTTTCCATGTCATGAAAAATCCATAAATTTCAAATTTACGTCGAGCCTGCTTGCCTTCTTTAAGGTGCTTTGAATGTAGCTGACATTCTGTTGAGAAATGAGGGACCTTTCTCCATGTTTGGGAGGGAATTTTGCACATGCGAAAAGCGAATTAAGCTTCCCTTCTTGTGGGCGCACCATTAACAGGATTTAGTCCTGGAAGCGAGAACTCAAACTCTAAACGGCATTTACATCCTTTGCAGGAGTCACCCCTTCTATAATTTCACACCCGGGAGTTCTCCTGAGCTCGTTTGCAAAACTTCGACGCCAACTGAAAAGTTAATTAATATTGTAGAGTCATGGAGTGTGCAATTCTCCCAAGAGCATCCTTAATTCTGATTACTTCAATTCTTTATTTTATCAATTTTAAGAGACTTATGAATGCTATAAAAATGTGAAGCAGGTTTCATTCTGTCTGAACAGACATGATCAAAATGTTTTCTTGTATGCTTCGATTGGGTGGAGTTCCGAATAGCGTAAACCGCCGATTTTTTTTAGGCTCCGTATACTTATGTATTTTGACGCGCTGATTACGAAAATGATAGTGAAAATGTGCTGAAATTTGATTTTCACGGTGAAACCATGAAAAAACCATAAAAATCATGGTTTTTTGTGATTATCTCAACTAATATGCAAAATAAAAAAAAAGGTTTCAAGCAAAAGTTGTAGACATCATTGAAATACACATTTTTTATTTAAAACATTTTTTTCTGCGAGTGATAGTTTTCGAGGAAATAAACGATATAAGGATTACAATCGTATCTCCATTGGTTTCGGAAAAAAATATTAAAAATAAAAAATGTGTTTCTCAATGAGATTTACAATTCGTATTTGAAATATTTTTCGACATTTCGCGTTTTAACCTTTACCATTCCCTTTAACATTTCCTTTTGCCATTTTCCTTTACTATTCCCTTTACCATTACATTTTCCATTCCTTTTGCCATTCCTTTTGCCATTCCTTTTGCCATTCCATTTGCCTTTGGTGACAGGTCACAAAAAATAACTAAGGTCTCACACAACCCCCTTTCCAGCCTGTCGTGGGGGCGGGAAGGCACCCCTGTGACAGGTCGCAAAAATAACTTATGTCACACACGACCCACTTTCACAGGTGTTGTGGGGCGGGAAGGCACCCCTGTGACAGGTTACAAAAATTACTTATGTCACACACGACCCCCTTTCCCAGGTGTTGTGGGGGCGGGAAGG
>CAKNYM010030520.1:0-11893 GCA_932195095.1 Andricus curvator
AAACTTTACCTTTTTTTTCTGGAAAAAAGTCTAATTTCCCCGGACTACTAAGGATAAATATATTGATAGATTTTAAGAGAAATTCAGATTCTGCCATTGGATATACAATTTCTTAAATGCAGATATAAATGAAAGCACATAAATCTTTTGTTTTGTTTTCTAACCTCAACCTAATCTCTAATCAAGCGGAACGAGCTGCGAACTTGTAACTTTGATGAGGAATAGAAGACGGCAACGCGCATTCGTATAATGTAGTAAATGAAACCTACCGAAAACGAAAAACTAAGAAGCTCTTGGAAGGTGTGACGGCATCTAACGAAAGGACCGCCGTATTCCTGTAGGACAAACTAAATATCCAAGCCAATAACATACCCCCATTGAAGGAGGGCTTTCACGCTTCGACACTCTATTGGTTGTTGAGAGAGGCCACGAGTTTTAATACGGTAGGGTATCATTTGTCCAAGAAATCATTTTACCAAAAAAGAAGACTAGATGGGAATACCGTGTTCATAAAATTGATGCATGATATCATGCATCCATTTTAAAAACACGGTAC
Source organism: Andricus curvator (assembly GCA_932195095.1). Taxonomy (NCBI): domain Eukaryota; kingdom Metazoa; phylum Arthropoda; class Insecta; order Hymenoptera; family Cynipidae; genus Andricus; species Andricus curvator. Next base: position 557 of record CAKNYM010030520.1, read on the forward strand.
TCCCACCTAGTCTTCACGCAGTGGTCACCAAATCTAGTTCTTTTTTGGTGAAATAAGTAAGTATACCATTAAGCCATTTCCCTTTCAGGGTAGGCGTGACACTATCCGATTCGGGTAGTGTTTCTAGGTGAATAGTTTTCTTGTAGTTATAAATAACTACAAGTGTGGGATCACCACACCCATGATATGCCAACAGCAAGCAGTATTCTCGAATGATCACCCATCCAAGTACTAACCGCGCCCAACGCTGCTTAACTTCAGTGATCTGACGAGAACTGGTTTTTTCAGCGTGGCATGGCCGTTGGCCATCTTATTTACCAAAATAAGATTTTGGTAAAATGATTTCTTGGACAAATGATACCCTACCTTTCAACACCTTGTCTGTCTTTCAACCATGGTTCAATGAGCATTATATTTACATGGTTCATTTGGAATCTACTTTTACATTTGTTAGCAGAAATCCAAATTCCCTGATTTCTACAAAAATTCCCTAATTTTTCCAGGTTTTCCAGATCGCTCGCCACCCTGGCCTGCGGAGGATGTTTCGGTTGGGAGCCTCCAGCCGACCACTTCCACAGGAATGCCACGACAGCACATCAACTTTGAAACTTATCATGATTAGAACTTTATGCGCTGCGAATTCAAACACGAGATGGGAGCGACCACAATTTCTCTTGACGGGATGGCCTTTCGCCAAACTTTTGTAATGAATTTCCTGGAATTAAGGACAGTCACTGAAGATGAGCTTAAGCAACCAAGGCGTCAGATAATAGATGAGAAGCTCCTCCCTCGAAAAACCATCAACCGAATAAGATCTGAGGTTGAGACTGCATTCCGCCAGCGAGTCCACGGTGCGCAGGCCAAGAAGAGGATCAAGTGGACGTCGCAAATGAATGGAGACGTGATCAGATGTCACTTTCGGGCAAAAACGCTGGGAGAACCCTTGCGGGGAGAACAACATCATCTCTTCGTGGGCGTCCATACCGAGGAGGCCCATAGAGCGACTGTCTCATGGTCGACAGTCGTTAGGCCTGCAACCACCGGAATCTGCCCCTGCTCCTGTTCAACTCATTGAAGAGCTAAATGAGGAAAGCCTTCGTCTCATGGTGTGCATCAATGATGCCCTCCTAGAGTTCGCAGATCAAGCAACATTTGTGAGAAACGGTCTGCCGAAATTTAGTCACGTTCGTAAAACTCCAAGCTACATTCCCAACTCCATAATAATATTATACAATACCATAAATCTCCTCTAGTACTTAACGAACGTGACTTAGGTGCTGTTTATAATTTTAAAATTGTTTGGCGGCATCGCCTAGAGCGAGTTGGTATTTTCTTAGCTAAAAGTAACAGGGGTGTTTTTTGGAGGTTTCAGAGTATTATTATGGGGTTGGAAATAATAACTCGAAGGTGACTTACGAGATTATTTTACAATAAAAAAACTTAAAAAGAAATTTTAAATACAAATTTTGAAAAAATGTACAAAAATACGAAATGCCATTAGAAAAAAAACTTGTTTTAAAACGTATTTTAGAGGGCTATCTGTTCTTGATAATTCTTTGTTAGGTTTATGTGACTGAAAAATAACTTGTAATGAATTCTTGTACAAATATTTGTACAAGAATTCATTACAAGTTATTTTTCAGTTTGATCAAACTCGAACTTTAACGAATTGAGTGATTACCATCCCTACCTCAAACGCTTTGGTGGGGGAATGCCTATTCCCCGTGACGCGCGCACGCCACACATGCTCATACGTACATACAATTTGTACCCTCTGTTGTTTCCAACATATGCCCCAGATCCAAATATTTTGGGGGACTTTTTTGCTTACTTTTATTCCCCCTACGCCCCCCTCAAAGGAACCAGAATTCTCGCTGGACACCCTGTATATGGGCATTTCCACGGAAGGTGTCATTTTTCTGTCACCGTGACATTATACGCAAACCAACACTTAAAATACAAGTTATATTGCATACAAATTTACAGACAGACTCTCTGAAATAGAAACGAAAGCTTATAGTCATTACAGAAACCCTCCTAAAAAGATACAACATATAATAGTTGGAAAAAATCCCAAAAATATACCTGTGTAATATTTGTCACCAGCTACAAATTTAATGCTTTGCATGCTCACAGCTTTCCCGCGCAATGTTTGAAAATTCTGAGAAAAATCATGCTAGTTCAGTGGAGTCTAGGCTACTGAAATTTCATGGATTTAACATTGTGCTTCGACTTATAACTCAGCAAGAAAATCTCAAAGTCGTGTCACCGCTTTTGCAATTCAAATGTCCGCTCCAAGGTCTGTAGTTGTGGAAAGTGCGCGCAACTACCCAGCTCAAAAATCTTTCGAATTTTTACAAGATTTTGGTGACCAGTAGACACCATATAAAGGAAAAAGATGTGCTCCTAAAATTATCGAAGTATCACACATTCAAATATCGAAAATTTTGAATTTGGCGAAAAAATGTCCACTCCATCATCGTACTTTACTCCAAGAATACTTTAAGCACACTCTTCTATACTCACGGAAATTAAGCAGTATGTTGGGGCGAAGAAGTTTACCATGAATAAAGTTAATATCGCAGTGCGCGCAAAAGTTATGCCCAATTTAAGGCTAAAATGTCCACTCCAAAATTTCAGCGAAAATGTCCACTCCAGCGCCAGCAGCTGTGAAAATCGCACGCATCAAGATAGGATCCAAAGTTTTTGCTGATTTTGCTGTATTGCGGTGGCCAAAAAACGTTCCCGCAAGGAAAATTATGTGCCTCAAAAATCACGTGCATTTCGTAAAAATCAAAGTCAAAATTTGTGTGTAAATGGATTTTCTTTAAAAGTTACACGTCAACAAGAAAATTTTGTTTCACAAAAAAGTTCCGCTCTATTGAAGGGAATAACTTTTGTCTGAAACTTTTTTCCAAGAATTTAGAATGTTTTGAAATATTACAAAAAATCGACAGCCGATGGTGTTGGCGCAACGGTAAAAAGTTTGGTAGACAGAACAATAGCTGGAGGAAAAGATGTTACAAGCGCAGAAGAATTTGTAAACACATTTCGTTCCCAACAAATTAAAACAAAAGTCTTCCAAATTTTTAAGGAAGATATTAAGAAAATTGAATAAGTTACTATTGGTCTCAATTTAAAAGCTATGCCTAACACGATGCGAACGCGACAATTATTTTGGCATCAGAAAGAGCCAACGACACTTCGACCACGCTTTTTATCATGTCTCAAATGTATAAAAAAAGCTACGTGTGTTCATTTCCCATTAAAACTATCCACGTATGTCACAGCACTTGAAAAAGAAACCAATATTGGGCAGACTAGACGACGTAAACAAGCCAAACATTAGCATTAGAGATTAGCTTCCACTCTTTTGTGATATTTCGCAATACTTCGGTGTAAAAATGATAATTAAGATGATATATTTTCTTTTACTTGTTGGATTTTTGACCTGTTATATTCTAAATGGTCAGAATATAAATTTCAGTATTGGAAAAACAACCGACCATGATTTAAAATAAAAGATGAAGTATGATGAATAAAAATTTATTAATAAATTTTCGATTTTTTCAAAAAGAGTCAGCATTATTTCTCTGCAGACACTCGTTATATATTTTAAATCAAGAAGATGGTAATTCACACACTACTGAAAAGTATCCTGAGCATTAAAAAAGAAGAAACAACCCTCCTTCACATTCCATTCATAAAATATGATTCATTTAATTGATTTTATGGATTTAATAATTTCAATATTTTGTGCGACTGCGCGCATGCGCAAAGATATTCAGCAACCTAAAAAATGCGGTTCCACATGTATGTAGAACGTAGGAAAAAAGTTTGAAATGTGTGACTTGAGATTTGGTTTTGACTTATTTTTTTTTTTGAGAAAATGACACTTCACGTGGATATGCCCATATATATATATATTAGGGTGGTCCAAAAATAGCTTTTCGAGCTACAGGGCAAACCCCCCCCCCCCCCAAAAAAAAAAATTTTTCATTTCCGTAGAAAAAAAATCCCTAATTTTTTTTCGAAATTCAAATATTAATATGTGCCACCGGGCACTTCAAAATCCCATTTAATTAATATGGGGAAATTTTGGATTTTTGAAAAATTGAACTCATACTTCAGGGTTTGATCGAAACGTGCCAACTTTTTTAGGGATTGAAGAGGAGTATCTATGAAATAAAACCATACCAAAAACTTTTATTTGTAACCCACCCTTACCCCCCCACACACAGCTCCTGAAATTTGACATATAATTGTTACTTTTTAGCCATTTCCGTCGTTTTTTTCATACAAATAATTACTAATGGACCATTTGAATATTTCCTATGACTTTTTAAACAATTTTTAATTGTTTAAACAAATGTAACTTATTTAAACAATGATTTATTCCCAAAAAATGTAAAAAATAATCGTATTTTCTGATTGAAATGTAATAGTTTGTCATTGTTTGGAGTAGTAATTTTTTTGAAACATGTTATTATTTAAACAATTACTTATTGTTTATTCTCAAAATTTTTGAAAATTGACCCAGAGATGTCCAGTTTTTTCTCAAATTGGTATCCTATGCTACTTTTTGTTGAATAATTATATCATTTTGATACATAACTTTTAATGTTTATTAAATTTCTATTTGTTTAAACAATTTTGATTTGCTTAAGCAGTTTTTTTCGATAACTTTAAAAAAATAAAATAAAATACATATAATTATTTTTCTGACTGTATATTGTATAGAAAGAATATATTAACCATTTTTTAATTGTTTAAACAAATATAATTTGTTTAAACAATTATTTTTCCAAAAATATTTTTTAAATCGTATTTTCTGAATTAAACATAATATTGAATGGTTTCGAGGAGTAGTATATTCTGTTAAAAACTTCGTGTCATTGTTTAAACAATTTTTATTCATTCAAGCAGTTTTCTATTAAAAAATGTGGATCAATAATATAAAATATTACACATAGAATTATTTTCGTGAATATATTTTAATATATATTTTTTGTGTCTTCCAGTATGTCAGATTGATATTCATAAGACTTTCAAATGCTATAATGAAATATAATCTAACTCCATTTCATATGCAGTCTAATTACAACGCTGATCACAAAATATTATTTTTTGGCCGAAGACAATGTTTTCTTTCTGATATCTGGAAACTGTTTTCTATCATTTTTTACTACTTGCAGTAAGTACTGTTTTTGGCACTCATTTCTTGTTATCAAGCAGTTAAAGTCCGATATTAATTTAACACGGGCTCGTGCTGTCAACTTCTTGTTCACAACGAGTGTACGGAAAATTCGTTATTCGGCGTCCGTAGAGCATGAGCGAAATCCCAAAAATGTTGCGGTATTTGAGGTCGATTCGTTTTTTCTCGCTTATTATCCGAAGACGACGCCATTTTACAAACGGAATTGGACCTGGCTGTAGATCTCCAAGCACACCCGAGCAAACGAAACGAAATCGAGACTATGGAAAATAGCGAGGGAGAGAACATCGTTCTCTATCTCTTTCACTCTCGTGGACTTTCTGCAGGCAGCCAGAAGAGGATTCATGCAGAGGTTACATAACCGTTGGGTCAATATGCACCCGGAATATGCTCATCAAACGCCTCAGAATTTAAGAGATCAGATATCCTTTTTGCGAAAAAACGGATATGAAGCTCTTTATCAACAAGAAGAAGAGCAACATCCTCCAGCGAACATTCCACCCATTCCAGCAAGACCACCTATGCAGATAGCCGATAATGCCAACATGAGAAGTAGGACATCTATCTGAAATGTGTTGTTTACGAGAAGGCGGTCTCCTTGCTTAGCGACAGTAGAAGTAACGATACTTCAGTACGTCTGAGTAAGACTCGCGAGCGTATTGCACAGCTTCACTTCAAAATTGAAACGGCGAGACGGCATGCATCAAATATTCAGTGCGTGCTTAGCTACATAAAATTAAATAAAAAATTCACTCCAAAAGTTAGGGCACTTGCTCGAAACTTAAGGAAAGCAAATCACACGCTGAACAAGTGCAAACTGTCTACCATCAAGCAGCACTGGACGCAAAAAATAAGATCTCTTTCAACAGCAAAACAGCGCCTTGAACGGCGAGTAAAGTGGATTCAGGAAAATTCCACCTTTTCTACTCATCCTGTACACGCAAGATGATCACAATCCATCGAAGTCATCATCCTAGATATTCCGTACCACGAATATACCTCCCTCGAGATAAAGGGGGTAGAGGCTTGCTGAGCTTCGAGTGTTTTCATTGCAGAACGGTTCTGGCTACAGCCTGCTCAGTTCTAAATAGCACAGATTCTCTTATGCGACTCGTACATAAACATGAAGTCGTCAATGCTGCGGCGTTTCTATACCGTGCCGCAGATAGGGCCGCAGAGGAGCTTGGCCTCCCATTTGATTTCAGCGACACTACACATGGCCTAGCATCACTAACACCTTTGGTGCTCAAAAGTCGTGTAAAGGAAACAGAACATACGCTTCTACTAAGAGAACATGCTGACAAGCCCCTTCATGGTAAATTCTACGGCATTATACGTAGAGCAGAGCTCTCTATGGGTCTGTCCAACATGTTTCTCAAGTCTGCTGGATTAAAATCGGAGACTGAGGGATTTATTTTTGCCTGTCAAGACGGCGTTATAGACACCTTATTTTACCGCGAGTGCATAATGAATATACCTGTAGGCGATACCAACTGCCGAGCGTGCAAGCAAGAGCCAAAAACACTTGGACATGTTATCAGTGGATGCTCAAAATATGCACGCTACGGGTACATAGAGAGACACAATGCGGCTCTAAAAGTGTTATATTACCATCTTAGTCACTTCTATGGTGTTGATCTGTTGCCCGTCTTGCCATACGCCAGGGGGAACTCGAGTCCGTTGTGAAGAATGATCAGTGTAAGATCTACTGGAATTTCTCATTCTCCACCACTAAACTTATGAGTGCTACGAAGCCTGATATTGTCCTCCAAGATCTGAAGAATAAGATCATTTACGTGATTGAATTATCGGCACCAGCCGATAGTAATATCACGGCAAAGGAGGAAGAGAAACGGGCGAAATATCAAGCACTTCTTTTCGAACTGAGCAGGCTCTACGAAGGCTTCAAAGTCCATCTTGTAGTTCTCATGATCGGCTGTCTTGGAGGTATGAAAGCTTCATTTATTAGCCAACTCAACAAGATTCCGGATTGCCAGCGTCAGGCTCATTCCATCGCGAACCGGATGCAAAAGGCTGTTCTTCTGGGATCACTTCATCTGGTCCGTCAACACTGTTCCTCATAACATTTTACAAAGATTGATAGCTCTAAAAAAGTATCCAGAGGTGAAACCTTCATCTCCAACTGTCTCGTCTGCCGCGTAAGATCATCTGCGGCTAGAGACCTGACTCCAAGGAACAGTGTTGCCCGATGTTATCTCGCGTAAATTTCCCGCTCTTGCTTACCTTCTGGGACCGAAGCAGCAGAAGCGGATGACGTACACGTTCCAGTTGCGTCGGGATTGGTTGCATAAGGAACCATGATCGTAGCGTCCGGAGCCTACAACTTTTCTAATAAATGTCTAGATAAATGCAGAACAGTGCATTTAACCAGAGGAGAATTAGGGACCGCACAGCTAGAGAACGAATTCGAGAATGACATCGAGGCAATGGCTGAGGGCGAGTCATATAAATACCTGGGCATTCTCGAATCTAAGGGTATTCAACATACGATAATTAAGAAAAGTCTAACGACTGCCTTCACTACAAGACTCAGATTGGTTCTGAAGAGTTCTCTTAACTCGGCAAACAAGATCAGGGCAATCAACACCTATTCCATCCCTGTCCTCAGGTACTCCTTTGGGCTGATCAAATGGTCGAATACCGACCTCGAACGATTAAACAGAATCATCCGCGTAGAAATGACGAAACACCGAATGCACCACAGTAATTCGGCGATTGAAAGGGTAGTTCTACCACGACATAGAGGGGGTAGGGGCATTGTACATGTCAGGAAAGGGTGTGAGTCACAAGTTATACAGTTGCGAGACTATTTTAACAGCAAGCGAGATGTTACGCTTTACAACACGATCTGCAAAGGGAATTTTGACTACATGCCCTTGAATTTGTCCTCAGAGGAGGCCTTGAATATCAGGGCAGAAACCATAGAGGAATTGGACACGCAATGGAGACAGAAAGCTAGCCACGGCGAACACCCCAAAACGTTAGATCAATATGAAGTGGATAGTGAGGCATCCAATATTTGGCTGAGAAAGGGCGTCCTGTATCCAGAAACGGAAGGATTCGTCATTGCGATTCAGGACCGGGTTGTCAGCACCAGAAATGATCGCAAACACGTGTTACATCAAGACGAGGTTGACCGGTGCCGATTATGTGAAGATACCAACGAATCCATTGAGCACATTATTGATGGTTGTCGCGTAATGGCTCAAAGAGAATATGCGCACAGACATAATGATGTGGCGGGCATTATACATCAACAACTTGCCCTAAACCTAGGACTCCTAACAGAATGGATGCTTTTCCATAGATACATTCCAATGCCCGTTTTAGAAAACGAAGATTACATTTTATATTGGGATGTTACTATCCAGACGGATCATTACATCCGAGCCAATCGACCCGACATCGTGGTGTGAGAAAAAAAAGGTGGAAGAGTCTACATCATCGACATTGCTTGTCCACTTAACCGAAATTTGCAGGCAACCTATACAACCAAGATCCATAAGTATAGCAAACTAAGGCATGAAGTAAAGACAATATGGAGGAATGTGAAACATCCATCTATTCATCCTATTGTGATTTCGGCTACAGGCAATGTGCACGCAAGATGCACTGAACATTTTGAACATGTAGGAGTCAGTAGGGTACTGGCAGCAGCCCAACAGGCTGTTTTATTGAACACCTGTCGCATTGTGAGAAATTTTTTAGACCATCACGAAGCAAGTGACTAAAAGCCTATGGAGTGGCAGATGGCAGCTCTAAGAAAGCATCCAGAGGCGACTGTTGTCGCCTCCAACGCTCACGGCCGCTGTGTATGGATAAGAGCGGTAGAATACGAACTCCAAACTACAATATGCTGCTAATTTTGTGCCTACAACATCATCGCAGAAAATTTCGGACATCGTATTAAATTGACTTATAACATCCTCATCTCATCAGTCAGTTGACTTGGTCCGTGGCTATGATGAAAAACCGGGTTCACCCGAGAACAAGATTGAAAAGAAAAAAATAATACACCTCCCATTTGATTCCAGCGACACTATACATGGCCTAGCGTCACTAACACCTTTGGTGCTCAAAATTCGTGTACAGGAAGCAGAATATACGCTTCTACTAAGAGAACATGCTCGCAAGCCCCTTCATGGTAAATTCTATGGCATCATACCTAGAGAAGAGCTCTCGATGGGTCCAACATGTTTCTCAAGTCTGCTGGATTGAGATCAGAGACTGAAGGATTTCTTTTTGCCTGTAAAGACGGCGTTATAGACACCGTAGATTACTGCGCGCGCATAATGAATGTACCTGTAGATGATACCAACTGCCGAGCGTGCAAGCAAGAGCCAGGAACACTTAGACATGTTCTCAGTGGATGCTCAAAATATGCACGCAAGTTATACAGATGCGAGACTACTTTAACAGAAAGCGAGATGTTGCGCTTTATAACACCATCTGTAAAGCGGATCTCCATTACGCGCCCTGGAATTTGTCCTCAGAGGAGACCTTGAATATCAGGGCAGAAACCACAGAGGAATTAGAAATGCAAAGGAGAGAAAAAGCCATCCATGGAATCGAGTTAAAACCTATTTCATAATTAAGGGCTCATTTAAGGCTAATTTAATGCCCTATTCTCAAATATAATGCTCCACTATTTTTTTAACAGGGGTTACGCTGGCTTAACGTTAAGCTGACGTAACCCCATGTGAAATAAACGCTGAATGACGTTATGACCTATATCATAATTAAGGTCTCATTTAAGGCTTATTTAATGCCCTATTGCCAAATATAATGCTCCACTATTTTTTTTAACCAGGAATTACGATAGCTTAGCGTTAAGCTGACGGAACCACACGTGAAAATAATATTGAATCGAGATCTGGCCTATGACATAATTAAAGTTTCACTTAAGGCTCTCCAAAACCATAAAAACATATCCCCGAAATCAACCACTGCCACTCAAAAACTACCCTTAGTACAAATTATGTAAAAATTGTAAATCTGTCCATAATCATATTTGAGGGCTCATTTAAGGTTAATTTAATGTACTATTACTAAATTTAATACCCTGATTTTCTTAAAAGAACCCTGGGGATACGCTGGCCTAACGCTAAACTGACGCACAATGGGGCAATTTGGCATGAATAGCGCAAAAATCTGTAACCGCGTCAAATTATAGTTAAGAATGATGAAACTTGGTACACCGAAGGTATATTTATCGATAAATGCGAATCATCGGGCGCAATTTTGAAATTCAAAATAGTTGTGATAGTGAAAGCGGCCGAAGTTGCGTAGTTAAGAAAATTAACTTGACTGCGCAGTCTTATGTGAATCAAATTTTTAAAAATGTAAAATGTTTTATTTCATGTCTATGATATTGCTGATGACGAATCTGAAGTAAAATTTTCAAAATTTGAAATGGTAGATTCAATATGGTTTTTCAAATGATAAAAGGTGCATAAATGTTAGTAAAAATAAGTAAAACACATAAAAGTTTGCATACGGTGAATTTTTGGGTCGCTGATTACGAACCTTAAGTCCGATTTTCAAAATTCCAAATGGCTGTCCAAATACGGCAGACCTAAAACTTGGAAAATGTATATATATTTGTAAAAATCTGTACCTCAGAAATTTTTGGGGCTCTGATTCAGAATCCTAGGTCAGATTTTCGTAATTCAAACTAGCTGATCCAATATGGCGGATGGAAAACTTGGAAAATGTTTCTGAAAATCCGTACCATGGGATTATTTGGGGCTCTGATTCCGAATATTAGGCCAGATTTTCATAATTGTAAATGGTCGGTCCAATGTGGTGGATAAATAATTGAAAAAATGATAAGTGTTTGCAAAAGTCAGTACCTTGGAATTTTTTGAAACTCTCATTCCGAATATTAAGTTTCATTTTCAAAATACAAAATAGCCGATCCATTATAGCGGACGGAGAACTTGAAAAATGTATACATGTTTGTGAAAATGAGTAGCCAGGGTTTTTTGGTCGCTTAGTAAGAATCTTTAGTCAGATTTTGAAAATTCAAAATGGTATCAAAAAACCCCTGGTACAGATTTTCACAAACACTTATAAATTTTGTAATTTCTTCATTTTTATAT
>CAKNYM010030526.1:0-15713 GCA_932195095.1 Andricus curvator
TTCTTTTGAAACTTTATATAACAAAGCGATTAGTATTAAATAATAATGATTAAAAATGATTAAAAGTTATTTGGGAAAAATGTAATTTTTTACCTGGAAAACCGGAAAATGACCTGGAAGTTTTTTTAAGTTTCAGTAGCTACTCTGTAATAATAATGCGTGATAAAAACGAATAGAGGTATACGAAAATTTTTTACATTCTCATCGGAGAAAGTATTAGATTTGTGTAAAATTTGACCCTCTCCGTTTTTGTCAAATGTCCATGTTTTGAGACATTCTGAACCCAAAAAACAGGTTTTCGCGAATATGTCTGTATGCGTGTGTATGTATGGATGTGTGGATGTGTGTATGTATGTATGCATGTGTGTATGCAAGGATGTATGTATGTTAGTGTGTGTGTGTGTATGTATGTAGATTTTTATATTGTTAGCAAGATAACTTTCGAAAGAATTGACAAATTGGATTGGGCTTTGGTATACTCTTCAAGTGTCCTAAAGTGAAGGTCAAGTCCGTTAGCCAGCTATTTTGGATACAAATTCAAAAAGTGAGCGTTTTTTCAAAATTTTTGAGACCACTTTTTTCAAATTTAAAAATTCTATGTCGGGATATTCGTAGTACTCACAAAGACAAACGATTTATCCCAGTAGCTTTTTTTGATAAAACAAAAATTACTGGAGTTATAGCATTTACAAAATTCCAAAAAACAAACGAAAATGAACATTTTAAGCCAAACAACGCACGATATGAAAAAAATTCAAGAAAAGAAAAATGTTTTTTTTTAACATCCTACTATATTGTTATAAGACTTTTTTCAATTTTCTTGAAAAATCGAAAATTCAAATTTTTATCGCACAAAAAAATTATGAAAAATCAAAAATTCCAGTTTGCGGTCAAAATATACAAGATACGAAAAAAGATGAATAGACAAAATCGTGCATTCAAAAAAGATCTACAAATTTGTTTTGAATCACTTTTTGATGGGACGCGTAGATTTTGTTTCATTTGTAAAAAACTGATTTAAGAATAAAATAAATTTGGACAAACGACAGAAACCACGACAAAAATTAATAGATAAAGGTTGTTCACTCAGAAAGGAGCTACAAATTTGTTATAAACTTTTGTTATAAAAGTACATTTAAAATAAAAAAATTAACTTTTTGGAAAAACGATACACGATACAATAATATTTTATCTAACAAAGTTTTTCGCCTAAATTATACATTTACAAATTTTCTTAGAACCACTTTACGCTAGGATGCATATTTTTGGTTCAAATCGTAAAAAATAACATTGAACGGCTTAAACGCATGTCAGGGTACCATCGTATACCTGACGGCCTGTCGAACCTTTTCTATTGTCCGGCGCTCCGCCTCGGACAAAATCCAACTCGCAGCTCGACGAGGCGTTGTGGTATTCAACCGGCGGCTACTGTGTACGTTGCGATGGTACCTTTAAAATTTAAATGGCTCTGTTCCCACCTCTATTTCCACCGGAGGCAACTGTGTACGTTGCGATGGTAATGCTAACATTAATGCAAAGTAACGTACGTTACCGCACGTTACTGTAATAAATTTGTTTATGATATCCATACTACATTATATGTCATGATAACCAATCAGGAGACATATTTTCATTATGGAACGGCCCTTTTTCACAACTATGCGTATGGATTCTACTTTTCAATGAAACATGTAGCTCTTTTTTGCTTTTTAATTAAATAATTGAATAATTAAATTAATTAAATAATGACATAATTAAATGATTAAATAATTTAATAATTAAATCAATAATTAAATACTTGAATAAATTAAATAATTTAATAAATTAAATAAATAATTGAATGATTATATAATTAAATAATTGAATAATTAAATAAATAATTGAATAAATTAAATAATTGAATAAATTGAATAATTAAATGATTAAATAATTGAATAATTAGATAAATAATTAAATACTTGAATAAATTAAATAATTTAATAAATTGAATAATTAAATAATTGAATTATTAAATAAATAATTAATTAAATAAATAAATAATTGAATAATTGAATGATTATATAATTAAATAATTTAATAAATTAAATAATTGAATAATTGAATGATTATATAATTAAATAATTGAATAAATTAAATAATTGAATAATTAAATAAATAATTAAATAAATAATTGAATAAATAAAATAAATAATTGAATAAATAAATAATTCAATAAATTAAATAATTTAATAAAATAAATAATTTAATAAATTATATAATTGAATAAATAATTCAATAATTAAATAATTAAATGATTAAATAATTGAATAAATTAAATAATTAAATAATTGAATAAATTGAATAATTAAATAAATAAATAATTGAATAATTAAATAATTGGATAAATAAATAATTAAATAATTGAATAAATAAATAATAAATAAGAAAAACAACGCATGCTTCATTGACAAGTGGACTAGGCCTACTGGGGATCACCACGTAAAAAAAACGCGCCCCAGTCTCGACCTCCATGGTGGTGTGGAATAGAGCCATTTAAATTTTGAAGGTACCATCGCAACGTACACAGTAGCCGCCGGTTGAGTACCACAACGCCTCGTCGAGCTGCGAGTTGGATTTTGTCCGAGGCGGAGCGCCGGACAATAGAAAAGGTTCGCCAGGCTGTCAGGTATACGATGGTACCCTGACATGCGTTTAAGCCGTAGAAAATTTCGCATTTTGGACTAAATCGAGTGCGAAGCACGAGGTACGTGATGAGAATGTATTCGTTAAAGCCGAAGAAGCTTTAACAAAAGAGAATTCACAATCACCAAATTACAGTTGTCGATACTTTGACTTTTAATTTTAAAAGGTCTGTGCACAAATGTGGGGGAAATACAAGGACCGAGCGCGTAGCGCGAGGTAAATACAGTATCAAACGCGAAGCGCGAGAACCATAGTCGCGCACCCTAGGCGCGCTCAAACTTGCGAGCCGCGCGCGCAGCGGGCGATGTGAATGTGCCCGCGTGGCGGGCAGATTTTTTGGATAAGTATAGCTTTTGGATAAGTATATACTTTAATTTCCTTGCACTAATTTTGAAGATGAATGTCCTCAATGTTTTATAAAATGACGAGAATTAGTAAGGAGCCGTACTTAAATTACGTAACGGATTATAGGCCCTCTCCAAGACCCCCCCCCCCAAACCCTGTAACAGGCCGTAACAAAATATTTCTACCCTCCCCCCTCCTCTTACTGTAATTAATTTATGGTTTCGAGAAATAATAAGATATGGGACGAAACTAATGGAAACTTTTTATATTTAAGATAATATATGCTTTGCAAAATTCCCTGATTTTTCATTGACCAATTTCTAATTTCCCCTGACGATTAATATTAAAATAAATATTAAAATAGGGTATTTGATATACGGAATAAAACAATACTTAAGATACAAAATTAAAATTTTCAAATTTATTTATTTATTGTACAAAAATGAAATTTCCACTATAAAAGATTACTTTAAAAAAGAAGTTGAGTTTTCAACAAAACAATTGAATTCTCCACATAAAAAGATGACTTCGGAACAACAAAGTGTAATAGTTAATATTTCAACCTAAAAAATGAAAATTCATCCAAAAAAATGAATTTTAACACCAAACAGACGACATTTCACAAAATATCTATATTTTGTGAAATTGTCGAACCTTCAAGCCAAAAGACGAATTTTCTGTACAAAAATGGAATTTTCAACCAAAAAATATTAATTTTCAGAAAAAAATTATTAATTATATAATAGTTAAATTTTTAACCAATAAGATGAATTTTCAACTAAAAATATTAATTTTCAACAAAAAAGTTATTTCTTAACAAAGTTAAGCAAAGAAGATTAATTTTCAACCAAACAGTTGCATTTTCATCCAAGAAAGATGCAATTACTACTAAAATAGATAAATTGTTTAATTAAAGAGGCAAATTTACAAAAAAATAGTTGAATTTTCATCCAAAAAAGAATTCAGGTAAATTTTCAAAACTAAGATGTGAATTTTGAACAAAAAGTATATTTTCTATGAAAATATTTGAATTTTTAACCCTCAAAGACGAATTTGGAACAAAACAGTTGTATTTTCAACCAAAAAGAATGATATTTTAAATAAATTGTTGAATTTTCAAACAAATAATAAAATGTATAACTCAAAAGATAATCTTCAAGAGGAAGCAACTGCAAAAAAAGCAATATAAATA
The DNA here is from genome assembly GCA_932195095.1 of Andricus curvator. NCBI lineage: Eukaryota > Metazoa > Arthropoda > Insecta > Hymenoptera > Cynipidae > Andricus > Andricus curvator. The sequence goes on from CAKNYM010030526.1 coordinate 4,220, forward strand.
CGAGGCAAATAAATTACTAATAAGAATAATATATAAGTTAATATTCAACTGCCAGGATGTTAAACTTGTGAAAATTTTAACCTAGAATCTTTTATAAACAGAATAAAAATAATTCATATTTATTCTTCTTGATAGTTATGTAAAGTTATAGAAATCCACTGACTTTTACAAGACATTTTTTTGTAAATTCCCTGACTTTTCCCTGACCAATAAAATTCCCTGACGTACAGTTAAATTCATATTAAATTTATGTACACTTACTGCGAGTTATTTGTTTCATTTGCGAATTTCCAAAAATTACGTACATGAATGAACCCCCCCCCCCCTTCCGTAACGAATCGTAACAAAATATCTCGACCCCTCCCTCCCCCTTGAGCTGTTACGTAATTTAAATAAGGTCCCTAATAAGCAAACATTATTCGAATAAAAAGTGTTAGCACAAATATTTCCGATTAGCCCAGATACTTCGATTTAATTATAATATATTTGATATAAAGTTAAAAATATTTACTATTAAATAGTTTCGTTTAGGCCACACGTCTTTACCTTAAAAATTTAAAACTTTTTCATAACGAAAACTAATGGTACCAACTTAAAATTTGGTATGATGAACATTTTTACAATTAACTGATTGAACATTTCTAAATTTTTTAAATTAAAAAAATTAAAATTTCCCTCAAAGATTTTTACGCCCATATATCTAAGGATGACTGTTTAAAGTTTAAAGGACCCCAGCATCCAAGGCATTGTATAATAACTACTTCTCTTTACCTGTTGTAGTATACAGTGCGGAAGACCAATATTTTCTCGATATTTACGTGAGAAATTTTCAGGTAATTTATGCACGGCCCCTTATAACGAATTTGATGTTATACGTGTTCTCATAATCGATTAAATGTACATATTTTGTTGAAAAATCGTTTTTTTCGATAGAAAATTACTCTTCTTGGTTGAAAATTTATTTTTTGTTGTTGGAAATTCAAGTATTTGGTTAAAAATGCATGTACATATTTTTGTTGAAAATTCGTCTTCTTCGATAGAAAATTACTCTTCTTGGTTGGAAATTTATTTTTTACATTCTCATTCTAATGAGAAGGTATTAGTTTTATGTAAAATTTGACATAGTCGGTTTTCATCAAATCTCCACGTTTTGAGACCTCCTGAGTCAGAAAAAACGATTTTTACGAAGGTGTCTGTCTGTCTGTAGTCTGTCTGTCTGTCTGTCTGTCTGTAGCCACGATAACTTTCGAAAAAATGATCAGATTTGATTGAGCTTTGGCACACTTTTTTATGGCCGAAAAATAGAGAACGAGTTCGTTAATTAGCTATTTTGGATAAAAATCCAAAAAGTGAGCACATTTTGAAAATTTTTGAGACCACTTTTTTTGAAGATTTGAAAATTCTATGTACGGTTATTAGTAGTACGCAAAATGACGAACAAAATATTCTAATGACTTTTTGTGATAAAAAAAAATTACTGGAGTTATAGCATTTTCAAAACTCCAAAAAACAAACTAAAATGAACATTTTAAACCGAAAAACGCACGATATGAAAAAAAGTCAAGAGGAGAAAAACGTTGATTCCTGAACACCCTATAATATTTTCATAACAACTTTTTGAATTTTTTGAAAAATAAAAAATTCAAATTTTGATCGCACAAAAAATTAATGAAAAATCAAAAAAGCCATTTTGCTGTCAAACTATGCAAGATACCAGAAAAGATCATCTTACCAAAATTGTGCACCTAAAAAAGATCTACAAATTTCTTATCATTCACTTTTTGATATGACGCGTAGTTTTTGTTTTATTCGTAAAAAACAGCATTGAAAATAGAAAAATCAAATTTTCAGACGAATATTACCAGCTACGAAAAAATGACCGAAACAAAATTTGTTTCGATAGGAGGCGTGGTTTTTGTTTTATTCGTGAAAATAACATTGACAGTAAAAAAAATCAAATTTTTGAAAAAACAATGCAAGGTACGAAAACATATAAATGAACAAAAATTTTGCATTCAAAAAAGTCTTACAAACCCGTAATCAATTTTTGTGGTAAGAATATATTCAAAATGAAAAAATTAACTTTTTTGATAAGCGACACAAGCTAAAATAAAATGTTAACTAATAAAATTTGTCGCCTGAATTATATCATTACTTTTCATTTAAAATCAAATACAAATTTAGTAATTTGTATATGAAGAACATATATCACGAAGCACAAAGTGCGCGCTCAGTGTATTTACCAAATCGCACGCCGTAAGTGCACTCAAACTTTTTTGTTTCTATCATAAGGTTCAAATGATTTTCAAATAAAATATCGAGCGCGAAGCGCGAGTGTCTGGATGAGAATGTGTTCCTTAAGGTCGATAGAACTTTGAGTAAATAAAGTTCCTTTTCAGTCTAAAATAAAAACAAATTTAACAATCACTTAATATGTAGAGGTTTTGATAATTTTATAATATTTGCAAACAAACTTTTTCTTTTCATCGAAGTCGAACACGAAGTTCAAAAATCTAGAGGAGCCGAGCGTAAAGCGCGATGTAAATACGCCCGAGTTGGAAATTTATTTTTTTTTTTTGTTGGAAATTCAACTATTTGGTTGAAAATCCATGTACATATTTTTGTTGAAAAGTCGTCTTTTTCGATAGAAAATTACTCTTCTTGGTTGGAAGTTTATTTTTTTTGTTGGAAATTCAACTATTTGGTTGAAAATTCATGTACATATTTTTGTTGAAAATTCGTCTTTTTCGATAGAAAATTACTCTTCTTGGTTGGAAATTTATTTTTTTTTGTTGGAAATTCAACTATTTGGTTGAAAATTCATGTACATATTTTTGTGCAAAATTCGTCTTTTTCGATAGAAAATTACTCTTCTTTTGGTAGAAAATGTATCCTGCCCAAATTAGTTTAAAACACTCGTTTCACAAAATTTTTATTTTTTAACTTTTTTGAAATTCGAAAAAATCTCAAAAAGTTTTCAAACATTTTTTACAATATACATGGGGCATAATTTCTGAAGTGTACCCACCTCGAAAATGAAAGTTGTCCGATCGGGCTAAAAATTGGCCCAATTGTAGTCATATTAGATAGTACTCCTCACACCAAAAATTAATTCATTTTGATAATTATTTATCACAGTGGAGGGGGTACAATTTTGTGTTTTTTAAGAAAAGCTTTACTTTCAAACGTTTGTAACTTTTGTCCTATTGCCTTAAACAAAATTTCACATGAAATGTTTTCGATAGAATTTTTCATAAAATTTCTGGTGGTAATAACGATTTTTGAAAAAAATCAAAATTTGACCCAAATTTTCGAAAATCAAAAATAAATTTGACTTTTTTTCAAACTTGGGCACTTTTTTTTCTTCAAAATAGTTTTAAAAGAAAGCTGAGATTTTTTCCTATAAGACCTCCAATTTTTAGAGTGGCAAATTAATTTGTCTTTGAGTAATAGAACGATACGTAAACAAGATGCCGCGATTGGGCGGGTGGCGCGCGATTTTCCCTAGTGCGCTCACGCCGAGGATCGTTGTGCAACGCTTTAGTGCCAGTTTTTTAAGTTAAGTAATATTACATGGTAATATTATCTGTCTTTCGGTTCGATTTTTTGGAGATATTTTCAACAGTTGTTTTCTTTGCAGGCTTCTTTTGCGGTTTTTGTTTTTTGCCATTCGAGAAGATGTCGTATTTCTCAGAGGACGAAAACTTCTTGAGTTGAAGTTTTCCGTCTTGAGTGGAAATGAAAGCGTGGTACTGTAATGTATCTGGCATCATGACAGCTTTGTCAAATCTGGTTTTCAGTCACTCGGTGGCTAAGGCATGATTTTCTTTGCTGCTGAAAAAAATTTCGGTTTCCTTACAGTTACTGTTTGGCCACTGAAACAAAGCATGGAGAGTGAGCATGTGATGTTTCGGAGAACATTGTAAGCTTGAACGTACTGCTTGTCTCTTTATATTCGCTCCTAACCATCACATGCACCCTTACCATGAGATGTTCCATGGAAGTGCCATTCAGCTTGGATACCAAAATCTTCTTCATGGGCTTGGAGATTAACAAAGCTACTCCTATTTTTGAAATGTTGCCCTGTACCATCAGTGAAATAGCCCAGCTAACCTGTTACCATCCTGAAAGGTTCCTGAATGATCACATGTTATCAGAGGAATTGTTACTTGTATCTCAGTCTCCTAGCAGGTAACGGCATAATCGCCGTAGTTTACTAGGGAGGCTTGTTTGCAACCGTTCCCTGTCAGACTAGTAACATGGCGGTAACAGCCGGCAGCGATCTTCATTTATACATATACATTTTGGGTCTAACCTCTATAATGTAATTTCTTTTTCGTAAGAGTTCAGCTGATAAATATCTGTTTTTTTATAAAAGCTTTGTTCACATATTATCTCCCTTTTCTGGAACTTATTTATCGTTTAATTATGTTCCTTTCCAACATTTTTGCAAAAATATTCATAATTATAATTCCGAAACGATGTATATTTTGAGGTTAAGCTGTCATTGCACGTTGCGTTTCCAAACATCACTTTGTTACAAGCATGTGATTACAATGGCGGGATAATGTTACCTGCTTCGCTTGTAATTTGTTACTACTTTGAGTGGGAAATATATTGTCACTGGGTGACCAGCATGGAAGTCACCAGTGACTGGTTTTTTTAATCTTGTTACAATTATGTGACTATTCGGACTAGTAACTGTGTTAGCTGGGAGTAGATTTTACTTGGCCTGAAATGAGTTTTCACGTATTCTACCATTATCTTTTGATACTCGTGAACAGCCACCATGTCATGAGCTAAATTATCATTGCGCTACATTCTGGATTATGAAGGCGTAATTCTCAGCAAAATCGAAGCAAATCAAAAACTCCCCAGGCAATAAATTTTCCTTCAGGTTTTTGAAGAAAAATGTAAATGTAAAAAAAATGTAAATTCAAAAGATGTATATTCTCACTTCTAATTTTTAAAGCATATTCCCAATTAATTTTACACTTACCGTAATGCAGGCGTTTGTTAATTCACCCTGAAAATGCAGAGAACAGTTATTCTAGCAGCATATAATATTACTTAACTTAAAAAACTGCACTAAAGCGTTGCACAAAGATCCTCGGCCTGAGCGCACTAGGGGAGATCGCGCGCCACCGGCCCTATCACGGCATCTTGTTTATGTATCGTTGTATTGCTCAAAGACAAATTAATTTGCCAGTCTAAAAATTGTAGGTCTTATAGGAAAAAATCTCAGCTTTCTTTTAAAACTATTTTGAAGAAAAAAAAAGTGCCCAAGTTTGAAAAAAAGTCAAATTTATTTTTGATTTTCGAAAATTTGGGTCAAATTTTGATTTTTTTCAAAAATCGTTATTACCACCAGAAATTTTATGAAAAATTCTATCGAAAACATTTCAAGTAAAATTTTGTTTAAGGTAATAGGACAAAAGTTACAAACGTTTGAAAGTAAAGCTTTTCTTAAAAAACACAAAATTGTACCCCCTCCACTGTGATAAATAATTATCAAAATGAATTAATTTTTGGTGTGAGGAGTACTATCTAATAGGACTACAATTGGGCCAATTTTTAGCCCGATCGGACAACTTTCATTTTCGATGTGGGTACACTTCAGAAATTATGCCCCACATACAGATTTTGCACATTTTCCAAAACTTTTCCTAAATCCTTTGACCCAAATATTTCAGGCACCCGCTGTTAGGCGTCCCATAATTATTTAAGGCCATTTAAAGTTTAAATCCCTCATTTAAACTCGGGGAAAACCTGTAGGCCATTGTTCTAGAATCTAGTACGATCCTCATATAGCTATCCTACGGTCCCTATACCTGGTTATACCCAATTAATTTTGGGAATTTCCTCCTTTTATGGTATATTACTCTATTGAGTCTGTTGTAAGAAAACTCGAAGAGTAGAATAAATGGCCAGGAAGGAGTGAGCCAAAGATAACGAAAATAAGAATTGCATATTATTACGGGCAGATGACAATTCCAGCCGAACTGTTGCCGTCGATCCCAGTCAGTGGGAGTCCTTTGTATCTAATGAGGATTAAAATGAGGAATATAAGATTTTTTAAATTTGGCACTTGGTAATTTATAAATTCAATATTCGAAATCTGCGAATTATAACGATTCCAACGATATGTTATTTGACTTAAAAGTTGAAAATTAAATAATAAATGTTGAAGTATATGTGAAATTTTATTTCATGGAAAATCGTTCAGTATATTTTACTCAAATCCACTGCAGTATCTTTAATGTATTGGTGCAATGTTTTACATAGTTTGGGAAATTCCGGAAGCAAACATTTGGCCAGATTTGATCACTTATTACATAAAATCATAATTTTGATTTATTTCTCAAACAATCGCAATTCTCAAAATTATCCTTAAATAATTTTGCACATTCAGTCCAAAAGTATGAATAGTCTCATTCCTAGCTTAATTTATAAACTCAATGACAAACATCATACATTTTTGTATTGCTTAACTAAATTTTTTATGAAATTAAATTAAAAATACTATTCGAACACATAAAAATCAGAATATAAAGTATTTTCATGGAGTCAAACTCAAGAGTATCGATTTTCAAATTTAACTTTAAAAATTTTGAACAGGGACAAAAACAGAAAATTGCATTTGCTTAAGTGTCGACAAAAATTTTTAAACTGAATTCGACAAATTTTGAAAATAATTTTTCTTCCTTTCACAAATAATATGTTTCATATTACCGGCTCCAGATGTTTTACTACTTGCACTTCTGTTTTCTTTTTATTAACTCAAGCCTCAAAAAAACAGACTACTTTTCAAACCAAAAAAAAGAAATTTTCAAAAAAAAGAGTTGAATTTTTAACCAAGAAAGATTTTTCGGTCAATAAAGAAAAAAATCTCAGTCGAAATGTTGAATAGAAGAATCAATCAAAAAATTCATCAATTTTCAAAATTATATAATTTTAAGCAATGTTAAGCTAGAAACATTAATTTATACATCAAAATGTGTTCCGAGATTTTTTTAATATTCTCTCAAAAATTTCTTTAGAAAAATAAATTAAAAATTTTCCCGGAAGCTAATGCCAATTTTTTTATTATCTTGGAACATGAATTTTTCTATAATTTTTTTATGCTTTTGAAACCTTTCCAAATGCTTAGAAAGCTTCTAAATTTTGTGTTCAAAATCTTAAACAATCTACTTTTTGTTTTACATGTTTTTAAACCTTTTCATGTTTTAAATTATTTTGGAATCTTTTCAAAACTATTTAACCATACAACTTTTTTCCGTATCTCACGCGGGTTTGCCGAAAATTTGCATTTTATTTGTTTCATAGTATTTTCGATAAATAGAACCGAAAATGACACATCCTCACAAAAAATGCTCAGAAGAAATTTTGTAGGATTTTTTGCATATTATTTTCGAGAAATAAAACCAAAACATCAAGTCTTATCAAAAAATGGTTGAGGGAGAAATTGTAGATATTTTAAAAAGCTTCAATTCTTCTTTTAAAATTTCTCCACGTATCTGTCCTTGGTTAACACGCTCGCTCTTTCTTTTAGAATACAAAAAAAGTGTGCCAAAGCTCGACGATTTGATCCGTTCATTTTTTTCGAGAGTTATCATGTTTACGGACATACAGACAGACAGACGCCATCGCCAAAACTTGATTTTCGGCTTTAGGGGGTCTCAAAACGTGGAGATCCGTTCAAAAACTGAGGTGTGAAATTTCGACCTATTATAATACTTCCTCAATCATAAATGATGAGAATGTAAAAATGATTACATATTTTAATGAGTGAAGACTTATTTTATGCATTAGATTTGTAATTTTAATTAGAAATTCTAATTTAGGTTTTTAATTTTTTAATATAAAAATTATTCCAATTAGAACGTTTTCTATTTAAAATTATTACTTCTAATTTAAAATAAAATTTCATAATTTTGAAGGTTTCAATTAAAAATCATTTAACATTGAAGGCTTTTAATTAGAAATTATATAAACATTATTGGTTATATTCCATTGTGTTTAACTTCGCAAGCGTTCCTCATTTAAAAGATCAATTTAATAAATTCTGAAATTATTTGATTTTGATCGTTGCAAAATAATAGCAATGCTTTTATTTATAACCCTGCAACCTTAACATTTCTACATTTGCCAAGAAAAACAAGTTTTGAATGTAAGTGAAAATTTAGTACAAGTTTCTGGAGTTCATTTTTACATAGCATTGATTGGTTGGTGCAGTTTACTTCTAACCTAGGATCAATATTGATTAATTTGTTTCAAATTATTTAATAAAAAATTGCTGTAAGGAAATGAAAATGTAATACATGTTTCTTTATCCATTTTTAAGAAACATTTATATAATCTTTACTTAATACACAGTTATATGGAATTTCAATTGGAAAAATAAATATTTACCTAATTACAAAATTAGCATTAAAATTAATTTTTGTGGCAAAGCTGTAGTATTGTCACTAATTTATTTTCTGGGCAAATAAAATAAGGATTAGAATTTCAAAATTATTATCATTTTATATTAATTTGTTATTTTGTAAATCATGTCAGAATCCCTGTTTCTACTTGACCGATTTTTTTAGATAACAGGGAGAAGCTGCAAGGATAATAGATTTGAAATCATTACCCTTAGAGCCGCAGAGCAACGATTTTACCTACAGAGAAAGAGTGGAGGAAGGTAGTACGAAGAGGGCAGTAGCTACGCACCGCACGAAAGTAGTTGCTATATATATTTTCCCCCACTCCGCCGCCACTTGCCGCATCTAGGTGTATAATATCTTTGCTTAAGGTACTATATTAGATGAGAATATGCAAGCTGCCATCTTGGTTCCCCGCGAAATTCAAAATCCGTCTTTTTTATGTGCGTGGTTAACGTGCGTCCTGCTGTACAAAACCGGGTTTCTAACCTTACTTTCTTGTGGATCTTATTTCGCTTTAACATACCAAAAAAATGCTCACAGACAATTTAATGACATATAACCATAAGCTTCAGATCCCAGATATTTAAATTATATTGTTTCATTGATAAATATGAGTACTTACTTCGCATAATTTTGAATTACAATTCGGTTCCATTTGTCGCGTCTACAATTTATAATACATATTGACAGTCTTCTCTTTGTACTAGTGGAAAACGATAAAGTTTAAATGCATCTTCGTTTCTGTTTTTACGAAACGGAGCACTATCCTGCCGATGAAACAGCACTGAAACGGCACTGGCGAAAGGCACTGGGCCGCCAGGGTCGTTTCAGTGACTGTTTGTGCTGATTTCGGCACCTAAACGGCACTCAGAGTGATGCGACGGTCATATAATGGTCCTATTGTATTCGTCACGTACCGGGCTGGCAGAGTGGTTTACAGTAGTTGGCCGCAACCAACCCGAATCCCTTTTTAAAACTTTCGTCAAATTATTAACACTTTTTTTAATTTATGAATTTTCTCATTATATATATTTTATACTTATAAATTATATACTAATATACTATTCTGAAGTTGAATTCGAAAATGTTGTCTGTTTTGGCGTATCTTATTCCATTTACGAGATACATTATGTTCATTCGAATTTTAAACTTTTCAAAAAAAAAGTTAGATATCTGAAATTATCGAAACCTGTAGATTGTGAATTTATAACTTTCGCAGATGTCATTTCAAAATTTCACAAATTTTAATTTTTCATTTTTAATCCCTTTCAGCTGGTCTACTTGGTCAAAGATATTATAAGCCTAGATGCGGCACGGGGAATAGTTCGAGGAACTAATTGTAGACGGCGCTCCCGGCAAAAATAGCCCGATCCCCCCATGCCTCTCAACCCGTATATTGCGCAAACCAACTTCTTTGCCCCCGCACTCTTCTTCCTCCGAACAAGTCCATCGAATAGCCGATACTCAGTCGGTACATACTTGAAAACATAAAATAAAAATTTTATATCAAAGATTTTGTAAATTATTATTTTCAATTATTCGAATAAATTGCGCATTAAGGAAATGCGTAGAAAATAAGATGTACGCTTGAGATTAATTAAAATGTAATTATTTCGTAATGAATATTTTCAGCTGCTACATTTTTTTATGGAAAAGATTAGTTATATTGCAATTAAAATTAACTGTTCATGAATAATGCAAGTGACAAATTTTTATTAGTAACTAATAATTAATAACCTTGTGATTGTATTACTCACATTTTTTGAAATACTCTATTATTTGACTAAAGTCAATTTTTATAATAATGCAGAAAATTGTTCTTTTGAAAAAGGGTCAGTAGAAATTCTACTAAATGAAACTCTACTTTTGCAAATTCTATACCGCTAATTCTACTAGCGAAAACTCTATACATAAGCATATTTATTAAACAAATTAAATGTTTTAAATGTAAACTCAACACGGTAAAACTACACAGCGTAAATTTGTACATAAAATAATTGAAATTTTCAAAGAATTATTTATTAAAATATTTTGGGTAGAATTTTTTTTTTATTGTGTAGAGTTTATTTAAATTCACAAAATTTAAAGTATTATTTTGTATAGCATTTTACGGCGTAGGATTCATAACCATATTGAGTTAAAATTGAAAATAATCAATTTGTTTAATAAATATGATTGTGTAGAGTTCTCGCGTGAAGAATTTGCGATTTAGGGTTTTTAGATGTAGAGTTAAATTTTATAGAATCACTACCACCTCCCTCACGGTTATTATATTTAGTAAACAATAATTCGTCAATTTTTATGTTTGTATACTTGATTACGAATTAAATGAATTACAATTAAACAATACAATTGTATAATATAATTATTTTTTATTTTATTCGATTTTTTCATATATAATATTTCGTAAACTTATTAAGATTTGACTATTAGTCAACTGAGCACCAGTAACAATAATCGAATAATGCGAAAATTTAACTTTTTGGTAGAAAATTAACTTTTTTGTTAAAAAAGCATATTTTTGGGTTGGAAATTCCACCGTTTTATAGATAATTCATCCTTTTGGCTTTAAAATTCAAAAATTTTGTTGAAACCTCGTCTTTTTTTTGCAATAATCTTTTATAATAATAATAATCTTTTTGCTGGAAAATTCATCATTTTAGTTGGAAATTGAACGACTTTGGTTGATTTAACTATTCCATTTTTAGAAAATTAATCTTCTGAGCAAAAAGTCATCTTTTGGATTTAACTCTTGTTGAAAATACAATTTTTTTTAAAGATTTACCACTTTAGTTGAAATTTTATCTTTTGGTTGAAAATGTAACTATTTTCTTGACAATTCGTTTTTTTTTGTTCAAAATTTATTGTTTTATCTGAAAATTGCACTTATCCATTTTTTGATAGAAATGTATCCTTTTATAAGTTGAAAATTCACCTTTTTGGCATTTCCTTGAAAATTCGTCTTTATGGTCGAAAATTAATCTTTTTGGTTATAAATTCATTCTTTTTGATTAAAACTGTGACTGTTTGAGTCAAAATCAGTCTGGTTTGGTTAAGGATTCAAC
>CAKNYM010030534.1:0-23669 GCA_932195095.1 Andricus curvator
AGGGCAAAGAGAAAAAATAACACAGTAGTTAAGGGATTGACAGTAGAGAGTGAAAAAGGGGAAGTGGAAATCAAAAATCTTCTGCGAGATATTGGAGTTCAAGTAAGGGTAGAAGGAGTTAAGAGAATAGGTGCGACGAAGGAAGGAAAAGAAGGAATGTTTATAGTGAAAGTAGGGAGTGAGGACGAGAAAAAGAAAATTAAGGAGAACAAAAAATTATTGAAAGGAAGAAGGGAAAGAATTGAAGAGGATTTGACATGGAGGGAGAGGAAAAGGAGATGGCAGATAGAGCAGAGGGCATGGGTAGAGAGGAAAAAGGGGCGCATGGTTTGGACAGGGAGAGACAGATTATGGATAAATGGGGAGGAATGGTTCTGGGACGAGGAATTAGAAAAAATAAGGGAAAAGGGAAAAAGAGTGGAGAAAGGTAGAAAAAAGGAAGATGCAAAAGAGGTTAGAGATCAAACACAGGGGTTTCCAAAAAGCAAGGCGGAAGAAAAGTGAGAAGGATAGGTGAGGGAAGGGAGGAGAAAAACGTGAAAATAGCTTTCTGGAATGTTTCAGGCTTAAAGAACAAGAATGAAGGTTTTTGGCGGGAGTTAGAATAGTGGGATGTGATTATGATGAGTGAAACCTGGGTCGATGAGAAGGATTGGAAGGGGATGAAAAGGAGGTTACCTAAAGGTTATGTGTGGACAATGCAAGAAGCAAGAAAGGAACACGTTAAAGGTAGAGGGATGGGTGGCATGGTATCAGGGGTGAGAAAAGAATTGACAATAAAAGGGAGAATAGAGGAGGACAGGGAGGAAAAGGATGGAACAATGGCAAGAAGGATAATATTTAGAAAAATCAAAATAGCGGTAGTTTGTGTATATAGAAGAAGAGGGGAAGAGGAAGGTTGGAAAGTAATAAGGAGATGGATGGAGGAAATGAAGGAAGAGTTGGTTTTGATAGGAGGTGACTTGAATGCCTGGATTGGCGAGCAAGGGGGAGGGACTTGGGATGAAGAAAAGGAAACCTACATAAGGTGCTCCAAACATAGGGAGATAGACCCGGAGGGGAGGCGGTTATTAGACGTAATAGGAGAAACAGGATGATTTATATGTAATGGCAACATGAAAGGAATGAAAAAGGAGAGATCACATTTATAGGTAAGGGAGAAACAGTAATAGACTACATCCTGGCGGAAGAAAGAATAAGGAATATGATAGGCAGTATGAATGTGGGGAATGAGGTAGGGTCCGAGCACTTCCCAGTAATAGCTACACTCAAAGATGGCGTCCATAAGCGCGGCAGAGGGAGAAAGGAAAGAGGGGGAGAAAGGAATACGAAAATAGGGGTCTGGGGGTTAGATAAATTAAAAGAGTTTAAACAAATAATGGAAAAGCAGAATGTTAGGTATGAAAAGGAGGAGGGAGTAGACTCATTAATTGAAAGGTTGAAAGGGTCGATTGAGAAGTTAAGGGGTGAGTTAGGTAAAAAAGAAGGAAGAGAAGAGGGAAAGAAAGGCTGGTGGGACGAGGAATGCAGGGAGAGTAAAGAGAGAATGAAAGAGTGTGTAAGAAAATAGAGGAAAGGAGAAATAGAAAAGGCGGAGTACAACATGAAAAAAGAGAACATGAAAGGATGCTGGAAAGGAAAAAGCAAAAGGAAAAGGAGTAATACAAGGAAGAAGTAAAAAAAGCGATCAAAGGAGGTAGGGTCTGGGACTTGATAAATAGGGAAAGAGGATGACGGAAGGAAGTGAATGAAGCAATAGAAATGGGCGAGTGGACGGATTATTTTAAGGCTCTGTTAGGGGGAGAACAAAATAGGATGAAAGGGGAAAATAGAAGGATAGTCGAAGGAGAAATGGAGGAAGGAAACGAAATAACAAGAGAAGAAGTTGATCAGTTGATAGATAGACTGAAAAGAAACAAGGCTACAGGAGAGGATGGTATGGAGAACGAAGCAATAAAGTATGGCGGAGAAGGGATTAGAGAAGGGATGTGGAAGATCTGCAACAAGGTTTGGAAAGAAGAAGGGTGGCCGTAGGAGTGGATGATAGGGCTGGTGGTACCGCTTGCCAAGAAAGGGGAGGGTAAGAAGGTAGAAGAGTACAGAGGGATCACTCTCATGCCAGTGGGTTATAAAATATACGCAGAAATTCTAAGAAAAAGGTTAGCGAATGAGATAGAAGAGAAACAAAGTATTCCACACAATCAGGCGAGATTTAGAAAAGGGATGGGGACAATAGATAACATTTACGTACTCAACTACTTGGTTAATAGAAACTGAGGGAGAAAAAGAGGAAAATTAGTCGCCTTTTTCGTAGATTTTAGAGCAGCTTTTGACTCAGTGAATAGAAAAGTGCTATGGCAGGCAATGAAAGAGAGGGGAATAGAGGAAGGGTTGGTGGAGAGGATAAAGGAAATTTTTACTGAGACCAGGATTAGGTTGAAGATAGAGGGGAAAAAGGGGGAGGTTTTCTGGACAGGAAGAGGTCCAAGGCAAGGGTGCCCGTTGAGTCCGCTACTATTTAATATGCTGCTGGCAGACTTAGAGGAGAAGCTAAAGCAGAAAGGGAAAGGGGGGACGATTATGGGTAATAGCAAACTATATTCTCTAGCATACGCGGACGACGTAGTTCTATTAGCAGACGATGAGAAGGGGATGAACCTAATGATAAGAATTTTCGAAGAGTATGTGGGAACAAAAGAACTGACGCTGAACGTAGGGAAGACCAAGGTGATGTGATTCAGAAATAGAAAGACCAAAATAGGTTACGCTTGGAAGATGAACGAACAAACAGTGGAAAGTGTGGAGGAGTTCTGTTACTTAGGTTTTTGGTTTCAGGTAGGAGGGGGAAATGAGGTGAAGGTGAGGAAAACAATCAAATGTGCGAGTAAAGTAATGGGCCAAGTATGGGGTATAGAAAAGAGAAGGTTCAATGACGATTGGAGAATGAGGGTTTGGTTGTTTGATGCGTTGGTTTGGGCGGTGTTGTGTTGTGGAGTGGAGGTCTGGGGATGGAAGGAATATAGGAAAGTGGAAAGCATGCATGAGAGATTTCTGAGATGGATAATGGGGGTTAATTGGAGTTGCCCAGGATACATGTTAAGGGAAGAACTACGAAGGGAAAAAATGGTAACTAGACAAATTAAGAGAGCCTGGAAGTTTGAAGAGAAGCTGAAAAGGGGAGAGGGGAGCAGAATAGCACAAGTATGCTTGGACGAAGTTCGGAACAAGGAGACGAGAGGCAATTTGGGAAATTCGAAATGGGAGGAAGAAAGGAAAAAAATGAGGAGGGCTTGTGATATACAAGAAGGGGTACTGGAGTGGGAGGACATAGAGTTAGAGCTTTTAGTTAAACAAGGAGAAGAGAGATGGATAAAGATTATGGGTTCGAGGTACAATAGATGGTATATGATGGTCAAAGGGTTGGCGGAACCAGAATATTTGCAAAAAATAAAACAGGAAGACAAAGGGAATAGGGTGGTACGGTTTAGAATGGGAGAAGGAGTGAGATCTTGTACATATTGGATGGATGAAGAGGACAATTTGTGCAGAGTATGTGGATACGAAATGGAGTCATGGGCACATGTGTTAGAGAGGTGTACAGGAGACGAAGATGGACAGTTGAGTGTGGATGAGTGTGTAAGATGGATTTTCGATGGAAATGGACACGGAGTGACGTGGATGAAAAAACTGGAAGAAGTAAGAGAAAGCAAGGACGCAGGGCTGAACCAAACGCGTAATCCTGTCTAAAGGAGAGTAACTAGCAAAAATTTAAAAATTTTAAATCGGTGAAAATGTATTTGATGTTAAGAGAAAACGGAAGCCCTGGAAGATCGCTCATTTTTAGAAGTTGAAGAACCAATAGTATTAATAGTATTGTTATTTTAAGTAAGGCGAAACATTAGAATATAAGCAGCGGTTAAGTTAGGTTAAAGATGAAATGTAAATATATGTACAGGGAGCGGAGGCCCTCAAACCCGTAAAAGGGAAAGATTAAATATACATACATAACTTTTGATCAATTTTATAATTAAACCTAATGAAAAAATGTATTATTGGGGCATCTGTTGAGGGTAAAATTCTTTTTTTTTCGATGTTAAACTTTTTAATTGGGATCTCCATAATAAATTCAGCAACATTCATGATGAGTTGATAGGTTCCATGATTTTTTTAAACAATTTTAACAAACAAATGCATTATTCGGGCATCTGTGGACGAAAAAATTCATTTTTTTATGTCAGTCTTTTTAATTGGGAACTTAATGATAATTGCAGCAACATGTTGATTTCCACTGATCCAAAAAGAGTGTATCATAGACAAAAGTGGAAGAAAAAGGTCATTCTACTCGATTCTGAAGCTGCAGACTTATTAAAAGAATGTAAGTAATGAGAAACTTAAACTGAAAGGACTGAGATTGAAGAAAAAAAAAAATTTCGTCGACAGATGTGCGAATAACGCATTTGTTTATTAAATGTGTTTTTAAAAAAATATTAAATTTATCAACCAATTATGAATTTTGCTCAAATTATCATGAAGTTCGCAATCAAAAAGACTGATATAGAAAAAAAAAGAAAATTTTCTGTCGACAAATGCCTGATTAATGCATTTGTTTATTAAATTTATTTTAAAAAATCATAAAATTCATCAAAAAATTATGGATGTTGCTGAAAATGTCATAATGTTCCCAACTGAAGGGACTGGCATCGAAAAAAACGAATTTTTCTACCAAAAAATGCCCGAATAATACATTTGTTGATTAAATTTGTTTTAAAAATCATGAAATCAATCAATTAATTAATTATGTATATTGCTTAAATTATCATAAAGTTCCTAATTTAAAAAAATGACATAGAAAAAAACGAATTTTTCTGTCGAAAAATGCCTGATTGAATCATTTGCTTATTAAATTTGTTTATAATATTAGCAATAATAATCTCAAGCAGAAATTTCTTCACTTTATGTTGTTTTCATTCAAAGTTCTTTCGATATAACTTTAAAAAAAGGTAAAATTATGGAAAATCGTAGAAAACATTCTTTCAACAAATAATTTGTTTAAAACTATTTTTTTCTTCATTATATAATATTGGAACATCTTTAACCAATGTGACTTTATGAAACTTCGGCGATTTCAACAATTTTCCTGTTATTGACGAGCACTAGAAACGTCAAATAAAAAAATTGCGATTTTTTTGGTCGTCTTTGTTTGTTTATAAAAAAATTGAAAGCCTAATTTAAAAATAAGACTCGGCAACTTTTTTAGAAATCTTATCAGTTTTTTTTTGTCCAAATCGGTCAATATTTGTGGGCTTCACGTTATTTTGATCCAAAAAAGTAATTTTTTTCCCACTGTGATGGCGGTTGCTTGATTCGCGAGACCTTCCCATTTTTAGAGGATTAGAGCCGGTTGACAAAAATTAAAAATTATTAAAATATTATTGAAGTGAATTTTAATAGGCTCTATTAGCTTCATTATATAATGACGACAAGATTAAAAAAAGATAGTAAAAAATCGTTTAACCCGTTCAATCCCAGTTGAGAGTTTGGGTAATTTTGCAGTAACTTCAAGATTACCTTTATTATTGACAATATTTACCGTTTTTCCTCAACTTTTTTTTCATTTCTTCGTAAATTATATCAGGAAATTTATTCAGCTTAATTGATCCATTTTTTTTGTAATTTCAGTGTTTGTAACAGACCTTCATCTCGTCACAATGAAAGAGTCATCCATTGCATGTAAAGGAGATGTTATGATAACTGTATTCATGTGTGTATTCATTATCAAAGGGCGATTCAGTTTGGTCTTCCTCGAAAGACAAAAACAAATGGAAGGAAATCAGAAATATGCCCTTTCAAATCATTGTTGTGATCAAAATGTTTGCGCAGCAAAATGATAAAGATGCTGCTTCAAGAATTAGAAATGGTTGAATTTTAAAAAGTATGGAATCGCAAATTGCCAACGGCGATACCACGCTGGAAACACCAGTTCTCGTAAGATCACTGAAGTTAAGCATTGTTGGGCGCGGTTAGTACTTGGATGGGTGACCGTTCAGGAATACTGCGTGCTGTTGGCCCGTCGTGGGTGTGGTGGTCCCACATTGGTAGTAAATATCCACCTAGAAACACTACCCGAATCGGGTAGTGAGGCAATGAACTTTCGAGTTCGAACTGCTGATCAATGTATGTATTAATGTATGTATGGAATCGCAAATTATTCAATTTTTAAGATTTACTCTTAAAAGGTATGTAATTAGGAGCTTTTTTCAGCAATCCCATTTTGAGGATTTAGAATTGAAAATTCTGCAATCTCAAACATTCTCAATTTTGATATATTTTTTCTTGAATTTTTATTGGTTCAAAATGAATCTGCTTGGTAGAAAATAAAGCTTCTGTTGATGAGGACTGAACTATTTTGCTTGAAAATTCGTCTTTTGTGGTTCAATTTAACTGCTGTTCATTTGGGAAATTTAAATAATATTTAGTTGAAATATCTACTATAACATCACTCTTTGAGAATTTATCATTTTTTGGTTTAAAATTCGTTCTTTTTTCATGTTGAAAAAAGGCCCCGTTCCAAAAGCAGCACACCGAAGCATGTCAGGGAGCAAAAAAAGGTATGACTTAGAGATCTATCAGACTCATACAGCCAAGCCCTCCTGAGGATAGCCATAGTCATTCAGGGATTTCCCGGAACCAAACTCAATGGCGTTCAGGTTGAAGCGATTGAGGAAGCGCTGGAGATAAAAATGGACGAAGAGCAGCCAGTACAGGTCATTCCAAGATTTATAGAGACGAAAGGTATGAGATTGGTAGGATACTAAGATGTAAATGAGCGATAGCAAAAGCCTCCCAAAGCTAGTCAAGTTGATGTGGTGGATTACCGGTGGTTTTGTTCGAACCAACTGCAGCTCTTAGCAGAGTAGTGCCCAATAATGCACACGCGAAAATTGGTCTCCACTTTTCTTACGACACCTGACTTTTCTTCAACCTGTTGTATAGCATTGCTCCACAATATTCCACAAAAGAGGTGAAACGGCTGATGCCGCAAGAAAGGTGGGGACGAATGTTTCCGACTTCATATCATCACGAGGGCACTCTTGGGCACTCCTGGCTTAGGAGGATAGCGGTTCAGAATCCTACGTTGGAGGCCGAAGGATAGAACTTGTTATTACTACGGAATCAGGAGGAACCAAGTGGAAAATGAGGTGAACAAAAAATGCCCTCAACCAGTCTGGATTTTATTCAGATTAACCTTCACCACACTAATGGGGCGTGTGCTCTTCTAAGCAGACGTTTAATATCAGAATTAACAGCTTTTAATCTAATGCCTTGGTGCCAAAAGGCAAAAGTAAGAGGTATAAGATAGAAGAGCGAAAGGAAAGGAAGAGCGTCAGGAAAAATATTAAGTTTTTTGGTTAACGGAGGTTGCGCTCTAAAGACTTCGTAGCAATAAACATTGAACATCATTTCGGAGACCAGCGTCAGCCTATAGTGGTATCTTCGGTGTATCTACCATTTGACTCTCACCCCTCACCACCATCTGAGAAGTGGAAAATATTGGCGGAATACTGCTATGCAAAACGATGACCCGCTACTCATTATATGTGATGTCAACGCGCATCATTTAACTAGCGGCAGTAAGGACAACGGCAGGGGTGTGTTTTTACACAAATATCTTTTAACTACTGATTCAGCTTTATTGAATCGTAGTAATACATCTTCCTTCGTTACGACTAGAGGATAATACGTATATGAACACTAAAGCATCTGGCTGGGGTACTTGTAGGGAGGATTCATATCGTTTATTTATTAGTGTTATACCATGTAAAATCAGTTCTATTGAACGGACGCTCGCTAGTGGAATTCCAGTCTTGAAAACCTCAAAAAGGATATTAGACGCCTTTTGAACAGCGAAAAAAATATTGGAAGCTGGGACTTGTACATTTCAACGTTGACAAGATATAATGTGAAGAGATAGCTCGTCCCAAAGAGATAGCTTATCACGAAGAGACAGCTCATCACGAACTCTGTGACTGTGATGCACTAGCGTGCCTTAGAAATAAATTTCTGGGGGATAATTGAATTTGAGGGTATAGTACAATATGTTTTTTGCAACACCCACCTCGAAAGTACTCCGTTCCATGTAGCTAAATTATATGCAAAGTGACTAATTCCGGATAACAATGCGGGAATAATATTGGCGCATTCGCAGGTTGATTCTTATATACTTTCCACAATAGCGCAATGTACGCACATGCGCACTTTACAGATGAGCAACTTTCCGCATCGCGACAATTCAGGGGCAACGTAGCAACAGCAGCGCTCAGTGTCCAAGCGAACAGCTGATGACAGGTGCGAGGTTAAAGTTGACGTGTTTAGAGTGCAAGTGAAATTTTCCTTCTCATTGTCAAAAGAAGATGGACTTAAATAAAGATTCGCATCAAACTGGTGGACAGTGTACTCCACACCAGATAGTATATTAGTTATTTTCATATATTTCGATTTAATTTAATTAAAATTTTGTATTTTTAGAATTTTTTTCGTTCCGCTGTGGGTTTCACCCCCCCCCCCCCCCCCCCCGCAACTGTAAATATTCTTCTTTTGTCTTTCTCTTAGTACAACTTTCTCGGAAGGTTGTTGCAAAAAATAGCGTGTGATACACGTGCGCACAGGCAGTTGCTGACTCGTGTGATTTCAGCATTCGCCTTCAGCTCTTCGCACTCGTCCTCGTTTTCGCACTCGCTTCGCTCGTGCGCTAACCTCCGACTCGTGCTTTAAGCCTCCGGCTCATGCTCACAAATTTACGCTCGTTGGCAATCGCCTATTTTGCGCACTTGTATCACAAATAGCTATTACCGCTGCAGTGCTGTAGGTAATAAGTGTCTTGCCCATCCTTATAATACTATAATAATAATCGAGTTTTGAGTATTTGCATTTGAACGCTTGACTCTAGAGTTTGAGCTCTACAGTAGCGAATCAAGCGCTCAAGTGTAAATACTCAAATCTCTACATCCGGAAAACTGAGGCCCATTGTATTAAATAAAAAATATCTATCAAATAAATTTGTATGTACTTTCATCCTGTAAAGCTCCAGTCCAATCCGCGTCCCGCATCTCGAAACCTCTCCTTGTCAGTTTGGCTCATGCTACGTTGAACATGGCTTATCGTTTTAAAAAAATCTCGTATCAAAGTGAGACCAATCTTTACCAGTGGAAAAAATGTATTCCGATAAAAAAAATCTGCCCGCTTTGCGGGCACATTCTCATCGCGCGCTTCGCTCGCAAGTTTGAGCGCGCCTGGGGCGCGCGACTGTTGGATCTCGCGCTTCGCGCTCGATTATGTATCCACCTCGCGCCACGCGCTCGGGCGTATTTGCATCGCGCTTTACACTCGGCTCCTCTAGATTTTTGAACTTCGTCTTCGACTTCGATGAAAAGAAAAAGTTTGTTTGCATATATTATAAAATTATTAAAACCTCTACATATTAAGTGATTGTTAACTTTGTTTTTATTTTAGACTAAAAAGGAACTTTATTTACTCAAGGTTCTATCGACCTTAAGGAACACATTCTCATCCAGACACTCGCGCTCGATATTTGATTTGAAAATCATTTTAATCTTGCGTGCCACGCTCGGTCCTGTGCACCGTATGATAGAAAAATCTGCCCGCATCGCGGGCATATTCTCATCACGCGCTTCGCGCGCGGCTCGCAAGTTTGAGCGCGCCCAGGGCGCGCAACTGTTGGATCTCGCGCTTCGCGCTCGAGCATATATTTATCTCGCGCTTTACGCTCGGTTCCTCTAGATTTTTCAACTTCGTATTCGACTACGGCGTGCCATTTGGTAAATACACTGAGCGCGCACTTTGTGCTTCGTGTTATATGTTCTTCATATACAAATTATTAAATTTGTATTTGATTTCAAATAAAAATTATTATATAATTCAGGCGACAAATTTTATTAGTTAAAATTTTATTTTAGCTTGTGCCGTTTTTCAAAAAAGTTAATTTTTTCATTTTGAATATATTCTTACAACGAAAATTGATTACAAGTTTGTAAATCTTTTTCGAATGCACAATTTTTGTTCATTTATCTGTTTTCGTACCTCGCATTGTTTTTTCAAAAATTTGATTTTTTTTACTGTCAATGTTATTTTCACGAATAAAACAAAAACTACGCATCCTATCGAAACATGATTCACAACAAATTTGTACCTCTTCCTTGGATGAACAAATTTCGTTCCTGTCATTTTTTTCGTAGCTCGTGTTATTCGTCTAAAAATTTGATTTTTCTTTTTTCAATGCTGTTTTTTACGAATAAAACAAAAACTACGCGTCATATCAAAAAGTAAATGATAAGAAATTTGTAGATATTTTTTAGGTGCATAATTTTGGTGGAATGATCTTTTCTCGTATCTTGCATAGTTTCACAGCAAAATGGAATTTTTGATTTTTCATTATTTTTTTGTGCGATCAAAATTTGAATTTTTTATTTTTCGGAAAATTCAAAAAGTTGTTATGAAAATATTATAGGGTGTTCAAGAAGCAACGTTTTTCTTCTCTTGACTTTTTTTCATATCGTGCGTTTTTCGGCTTAAAATGTTCATTTTCGTTTGTTTTTTGGAATTTTCAAAATGCTATAACTCCAGTAATTTTTTTTATCACGAAAAGTCATCACAATATTTTGTTCTTCATTTTGCGTACTGCTAATAACCGTACATAGAATTTCATCCAAAATGGCTAATGAAGGAACTCGTTCTTTCTTTTTAGGCCATAAAAAAGTGTTCCAAAGCTCAATCAAATCTGATCATTTTTTCGAAAGTTATCGTGGCTACAGACAGACAGACAGATAGACTACAGACAGACAGACACCTTGCTAAAAATCGTTTTTTCTAGCTCAGGGGGTCTCAAAACGTGGAGATTTGATGAAAACCGACTATGTCAAATTTTACATAAAACCAATACCTTCTCATTAGAATGAGAATGTAAAAAACAGATTTTTGCGAATTTTGACACAAACTGCTTTATTTGACTTTCCTTCCTTACTTATGTTCCCGCGGTGAAAATTAACGTAGGAGATGAATTAATTTGAAGTGAGGAGTCGGTCAGTGAGGGAATCGTGACGGACACGTGGTGCCTGATGGTTGGGGCTACGGAAGTGTGCTTATAGAGTGGCGGAGAATGTAGTTTCCGTACGGAATACGAGTCTGGTCACAGAAAAGTGCAGAACAAGTGTTACGCAGTTTGGGGGGGAGCTAACCAAAAATATTTCTCTTTCACGATTTGGATCACGGAAAGATGGAAGCCGAGTTACAGGCGCAAATTGCGCTTTGCTTGTCCCGTTGTTCTGACAAGGGAGTCTGGAAAGGGCTCCGGCGAGCTACAAACAGGGATATAAACTTCGTCGTCGTTGCCAGCAAGGAATTCTGTGGGCGAGAGCAATTCCTATATAGGAGTGAAGGTCAGTTCTGGACTCGCGACCGGGCGGAAAGATGTTTCCGGTAATGTGAAGGGTAAAAAGCACAAACGGGTCATGGATATTCTTCGTGCTACTCAAAGAGGAAGTAGCGGACAACGACTTTGAAATGGTCGATAAGGCGATAAGCGTGAATGAGATGCGATCAGAAAAGGGCTGCTAGTAGCAGACCATCCACTGGCTAACGACAGCTTCTTGCAGACGCTTATATGGGCGTTTCATTACGTTGCCCGAAGACGTAAGGGGCTTGCGAGTTAGATGAGTCGCGGATACGGGCAGGATAATGGCCTTACGGGCACGATAAGACTCTAAATCGAGTGGCTATCCAGATCCTTACGCACCCTGTGTACTTAATCGTTCCAGTAGATGAGTTTCTTGAGACTGATATACTAAAAAAACAAATCGCAAATACTCAACCCGACGACTCGGTCCGGTTAAATATTGTTCCAAAGGTACAGTGCTGAGGCCGTGCCTGGATATTATCCTGGGCGAACACAAAAGACACAAACACACACAATTTGCAGATATCTAAGCGGAATATTGACGGAACAATCAAACATCACAAAATAAAAACGAAATATATGAACAACACAAACATCAGTGGCCGCAAAACAGTTATAAAATGAAATATGGAGGAAGAAATTATGGTGATGGAACCAATGCGTTGATACTTTCCAGTCTCTGCTGTTGGTGGAACCTGGGCACTTCGAGCTCGTTGCGCTGAAAAGGGGTCTAGGTAAAGGCAGAAAAAAATAAGAAGAAAAAAATAACTTTACTTTTTGGATCAAACACTAAATTTATTTTAAAAAATTTAATTGCAAACGATGCGGGAGCACAGAGACAGAATCAACTATCCTTGATGGAGATACACAGTCAAATGACTCGTCCGTGCTCAGTGACTCCAACTTTGGCATGTAGAGGTACTGCGCTTGGGCTAGCTATGCGTAAGAGGAACACGACGCGGCTTATTATTGCCATGGTAACGAATTGTCGCGTCGTGTTCCTCTTGAGCGTCCTAACGCAGGCGCAGTACGTCCACATGATAAAGTTGGGATCACTGTCCGTGCTGGCAGCGCAGGCCGTGGACTGTTCGAAGCGCTCTCGGCTGGGTGGGAGGATGAGGCCCGGCTTCTGATTGGCCGACTTTGCGAAAAGAGAGGAAAGAACCCTTGGTGGAGAGGAACCCGCTATCATCGTCTCCCCCAACCTTGAGCGCCTGAATGTAAACTATAATACAATATGTAAACATAATAGGAATATGCATAAGAAATATACGTGACCGAAAAGAAATTATAATATATGAAACGCAATCTGATAAATATTAGATAGGTATATTGTTGTATTTCTAATATAAATGGCAAAAAAATATCTATGGGACCTCAATTCTTTCTTATAACAGCTAAAGATTTAGCTGGAAACGAACGAAGAAATTCAGAAAGATCCCTGGATCAGCGAAAGTTTGAACATTTGAACATTTTCTGTTTACCAGGGATGCCATATAGTCGATACACATTATAAGTGTAACTAGAATAGAGTATCTGAAGAAATTATCAGAGCAACACCGGAGCATCATAGGAGCATTGAAATAAAATGGCGACAGTCTAATCGGGAGCAGTGATAGTTCAGATTTACTTGAGACATTTAAAAGAGGTTTACCACTTAAAATACACACCTAGTGTGAATGTGAAATAGAGTTTGTGTTTGGGTAATAATAATTTACAAGTGTTTTGTTTGTGGGCATTAATTAAATTAAAATATCAAGAAACTTGTTGAAAATAATAAACTTGACCTCCAAATGCATTATCCAGATTTCAGCGATATTCATTTTCTCGGCAACAAACGAAAAAGTGTCTACTCTAAGTAAATATATTTCTATACCACCTACAAAAAATTCTTTATTTAAAGATAATAAAATTAAGCACAATCTCCTGAAAATATTAATATCTCGAACTTAGCAATTCGATCAAAATTACTGATCTACGACAAGAGTTTATATAAAGTATCTAAACGTTCTACTTAAACTAACTAAATGTTTCACCTAATCTAAGCGAACACTTTTTTTGAATTTGATATATTCTAGATTTGCTCGTTTGCCTCCAGAAATTTTTTTCCGTATATAATAAGTATACCTAATATATCTATCTAACATGATAAGCAGAGTAACTAAATTAAACGTATGCAATGAGAAAGTGATCCACGATAATTTACTTAATCAAATTATGGTCAGAGAAAAAGAAAACGTTAAAATTAATAAGTGACCTTTTACTTTCAAAATCCACCTAACCTTCCTGCTGAGAGGGAATTCTAAATCTCCGAAATATCTTTATAACTTAATCAGTGTTTCAAAAGGTAGAGCGGAAGAATATGAAAATGCAATAAACTCATGGGGATCAAAGAAGAAAGAATTGCTCCAGATTTTTGAAGCAGGAGTGCGAAGACGGAGAAAATAGGAAGAGGAGAGAAAGCGGAAGGACACAAGTTAGATCGTTCAATGAGTCAGAAACTGAGAGGGTAGGTCGATGCTGATGGGTGGATTTTCGCCAGTCGGGCAGATATTCGCCAGATTTGAACAGAAAGTCTTTGCAGGAAATAAGTCATAAAGACGGAAGGGAGCAAGCTCGTCCCGAAATACTGAGGAGTGTTGAATTCGGCCCGTATATCCTCGCTAGAAAATAAGAGGATAATTTTTAAGCGGTGCTCAACGGGACCAATAAAGACTATCTCAGAGGTTCTCCTTTTCAGTCGTGGCTTATAACACTTATATTCGGTTATCTTACTTAGATTCAGCGTCCCTAATTGTTTGGATGACCATGTCAAATTGGATGAATGTTTGCCATGATCAACGGGCGGTAGCCGTTATCCACGCGTATAAAAACATCAGGATGGTGAGGACTTATAGTGCTTCCAGCCAGATCGAGAACACCATAAAGTTTATCACCCACCACCAAGGCAATACCGCGATCCTCTGCGATAAATTTATCGGGTGCAGGGTATGGACCCCCTGGTAATTGCACAGTGCAGATATTAAATGGTGAAGCAGCATAAATATGTACGTAGGCATTGATACACCTATCCAGGTCGACTATCTGTACTTCCGTAATTGCTCGTATTCGACCAGTGCTTCTCCAAGCAATAATAACAGGATGCATGTCTTCCGCTAGAGGTTCGTCAGCAAGTTCTATTGGTTGACTGAGTGGATTTTCGCGACCGATCGGTGGGTCAAACAATAGCAAGGAAAGAAATTTTACGGGTAGTATACTTTTCACAAGGTGATTTCGAATAGGATTCATTAGCGGTGCACCAAATTCGACGGTGTACGAACGTGCTCGTTGCGAATTAATAGTACATGATATAGGAATTAAGATATGTATAGGCGAGACTATAACACCTGCACAAACTTTTCTGATGTTGTATCGAACTTTCGCAATGTGCATAACATCAGTAAACATCCATTCTCCGTATCCTAAGAGAGAGTGACCAGGAACCATACGTTTCTTGCGAAAGTGAAGATTTGATGAGTTATCTGCAAATATCATAAATTAATCACTTAGTATCCACAAGGGTAGTTCAAAAAATGTAAAGTTCTAATTTTTTCAGTGGAATGGCTCCTTTGGTGACGTTCCAAACAAAAATTATCAGGTATTTTTTCTTTTTGTGATCTGACTAAAGGAAGTGATTCAAGTGATTGAAGGGAGCCAGTCATCCCCTCTTTTTCCATAAGAATAACATGGGTAAAACTCCCATTTCTAACAATATCAAACTTAAAGGCGTGATTTTTCAACAAAAGTAGTAACATATGCATTTATTTCATATTTTGACGCCCCGCGACCTTCCAGCATGTCCCAAAAACCATCCTCTAAACGAGGATCATGTCAGAAAACCTCTCTCAAAGTGTACAAATTCTAGTGATTTTTTATAATTCTTTTGAATTTCCTGGAATGCATTTGAATTGTTTTTAATTCTTGTAATTTCCTTGGAATATACTGAATTCCTCCGCAATCCGTCAATTATCCAGAAAATTCAGGAAATTCAGAGAATCCAGGAATTCAGGGAATTTAAGGAATTCAGAGAAGTCAAGGAATTCTGAGAATTCAGGGAATCCAGGGAATTCAGAGAAGTCAGGAAATTCAGAGAATTTAGGGAATTCAAATAATTCAGAGAATTTTCAATTTATACATTGATAAGGAAGATATCTTGGCAGATACGAAAAAATGTAAAGATGAAAGTTTGCACGTCTAAACAAGTTTTATGAAAAATGTCTCTTGTTTTTTTGTGATATCTTTCATCGTCTTCAGAAGAAATTCAAAAAATTCTCCTGTCCTCAAAAATAGTTTAACCCGCATGATGCTGATAAGATGCCTTTCTTATATCAGCAGAAATTGTGAAAAAATATGCGAAAAATGAAACAAGGTGGCGTTTTCCAGGAGAATTAGTTTCCCTAACAATGTAATTTTTTAAGTTTTCCTGTAAACGATGAAACGTATCGTAGTAACAAGAGACATTTTTTATAGGGCTTTTTTAGAGGTGCAAACTTTTATGCTAACATTTTTTCGTATCGATCATTATTTCCGAGAAAAAGTAGAGAATTCGATTGTAAGAAAAAAAAATTCCCCTGAACACAAAATTTATAAAGCATGCATCAAACTTACAAGATATCTTCCTTATCAATGCACAAATAAAACAAACATTGGGAAAAAATTTAAGGGTTCTTTCTTTAAGAAAATCGACTTTTAATTTTTTCAGAAAAACCGCCGTCATCTACTCAATTTCAAAAACATTTTCAAACATTTCTGTCAGATTACGAAAGAAGACGATAACCGCTATTAGAATCAAACAGAAAATAATAAATATATCAATTAGGTCAAAAATTATAGAGGTTTATAGAAAAAAATTCAGCTTTTTAAAAAACATAGCACAAAATTCAAATACGCATGACTTCTTATAAATTTTGTTTTGCCAGTCGGAAAAATACGTATCGCCTAATTTCCTCTAAAAACAACATACTCCATTCCCGAGAGATTCTGCGATTTCAAGTGTAGAACCCTGTCTTATTTGAAATAGTTTCGGTCTGAAAGAATTCAAAGATTTCAGGCCATTTATGGAATTCAAGTAATCTCAAGAGGTCAAAATATTCCAGGATATCAGAGAGTACAAGAATTTATCTGAATTCAAGAAATTTTGAGCTTTTTGGTGATTTATAGAATTCAGGGAATTGTCAACATTTAATTTTAAATTTAATCGAATTTTATTTTATCTGGTAAACCCAAGACATAATATACTTTCTCGCATACTTCACGAAAATCCCAAATGAGCAATCAAATATTTCTACATAAATTATTTGAGTATTTATCATCGTACATGCCATTTAGAAATTGAAAATTTGAAGTCCGGAAAAAATTGGGGAAAGTGCAACAAGCCAAATATGCGGCGAGTGGCATTTGCGGAAAGTCACATTCACGGTATCTCGCATTCTGAAAAAATTTGTAGTCCGCAAAAAATTAGCAAAATGTAGTGGGGTGACTTAAATCATTTTTATGATCAATCGCAGCGGGTACTCGCCCAGAGAGAGCAGGGAGAATTGAGAGAATTTAGGGAAATGAAGAAATGTCAGGAATTCAGAATATTCCAGGAATGCGGATAATTCATGGAATTGAGGGAATCCAGAATATTCAGGGAATTCAAAGAATGGCAGTTTACTTACTAAGCTCATCGTCCAAGAAACTCCCAATAATCCCTTGAGAAAGAATGGCACAAAGAATTAAGAGATTTAAATATATTTTTTGCAACATTTCGAACACGAAATTAAATACTTCAGATGATGAAATTCTCCTTTTTCCGAATGTTACACTCAAGACTAGAGCAATTTGACGACTATAAACAGTGTTCGTCTTTTATCTCCAACTCTCTTTGTGGAGCTTGATGGTTCTTATCAACGTTCTTAAGCTTGTTACCTTGATTCCACACAGAAAGATATTTGTCCCGAACTGAAGAAACTGTTTATTCAACATACTGTCTTTCTCTATCTAATTTATCCTGATGACTTATAATTAGAATATTAATATAGTGTAAGCATTGTGCCGTTTTTCGATGTTTTTATTAAAAGATCGCTGACATGTTTCGACTCAGATCATTCATTTCTCTTTAATTTAACTTGCTATTTCCGGTTTCCGCTTTATGTGCCACCGCTTATATTGCCGCTATTACTTTCTTGGCATTTTGTGTCTTAGTTCAATAAACCTATTGAAATGAAAGTGACTCTCCCTTTTTTTCTGACATCCACTGCTTCCGCAATAAACACTTCCCCAAATTTGTTCGAATCAATATAATAAAAATAAATGCTTTTTTCAAAAATAATCATATTCAGACGTTCCACAAGCCCATAAAGTTTAACACATATTTCCCATAAGAAAGAAAGACGTTTTGTTATTCAGAATCGTTAATATTAGGTGAATCGGGTTTAAATTCCACATTTCTCTTCACGATTAGAAACAAAATATAAAAAAATGATTATTTTTTAAATAGATAGATAAACGTTCATTTTCTGGCCTGCTGGCCCTGAAAAATTGCCTTGCTTACAATCTCCATATTTTACAGATTTTGTCTCAAAATTATTTCTTACAAACTAACTTCCATGCACACCTTAATGCTACCTTAATTCTACGACCGATCGCTCTAAACGCTATGCCTTCTTCGCTTCGCTCGCTTGACCTCGCACGCATGTCCCTATCTTTCACCTTGCCTCGCATTGCCAACATCTGCCTCCGCCATTACTATCTAAAACTTATCAATTATTCACAATATTTACAATTGCTTATATTTACTTCCTCTCCTCTTCACAATCTTTCCCTCTCCATTCCTCTTCCTCCTTCCTTCTCTTCTTCTCATTCTCGCCCAACAGCCCCTTCACCCATGGAAACGCCCTTTTGTCCCCTCTTTCATGCAGTAATACCTCCATGCTAATCTCACTCCTTTCCACTCCGTCGTAATCCTCCAGCCAGTGTTCCATCCTTGCATGCCCCACCTTTCTCACACAAATACTGCGCTCTCTCCCTTGACATAGTCATTTGCATAACCTTTGTCTTTTCCGCATTCAGCTCTAACCTATTCTTATACAGGTAACTTCTCAACCTCTTCATCATCTTCTTTAAGGCCTCCTCACTTTTTGCCAGCAACTCTATGTCATCTGCATACGCGAGTGACTAAATTCTAACCCCTCCTACCCTAACTCCTCCTACCATTCTGGCCTCTAGCTTACTTTCCATATTCGCGATTCAAATCGCAAAAAGGGTTGGGCTAAGCCAAAACTCTTTCTTTAAACCCCTAATTATCCAGAAACCCTCCGAAATCTCCTCCTCTTGTCTCACCTTATCTTTCGTGTCTTCATATATCTCCCTTACCCTCTCGATCAGGCCTCTCTCCACTCCCATCGCCTCCATCGCCTTCCACAACCTCCACCTATCCACCGAAGGAAACGCTCCTTTGAGGTCCACAAAAAACGCGTACACTCGTCCCCTTCATCGTTAACTTTCTATCCACCACGTGCTGCAGAATGTGAATATTGTCGATAGTGCTCCTACCTGCCCTAAATCCTGCCTGCGTCTCCGTTAATATTCCTTTCCCCTCGACATCTTTCCGCAGCCTCTCCGCCAATACCATCGCGTATACTTTTTACGCCGTATTCATAAGCGTAATCCCTCTATAATTTTCCTGCCTATCCCTATCTCCATTCTTATAAAGTGGCACTATTAACCCCTCTCTTCATTCTCCTGGGAATCGCTCCCTCCTCCATACGTTCTTCACTACCTTCTTCAGCCTCTCCCTAACCTCTTGTATACTAAACAGCCACGCTTCATTCTCTATTCCATCCAGCCCTGCTGCCTTTGACCTTCTTAACTTCCTTATCTGTTTCTCTATCCCCTCGTCATTCCACTCCTCCCCCTCTAACCCCTCGTTGTTCTACTCCCAGCATCTGTCTTCCGTGAATCTGAGCCCCGAAATGTTTCTTTAAAAAAACCCTCCACTCCTCACTCCCTATCTTCTCGCTTATCCCAGCTTATACGCTTTCTAAACCTACTTATCATGATCCACACATCCCCCTCTGCCTTAACACTTTCCAACTCCTCTTCAAGATTTTTCTCCTTTTCCTGTTCTTTATTCTTACACATCAATCTAACCACTTCCTCATTTCTACATACTTGTCCCTTTTCGCAGTTCCCTCTTTTCACCTCTTTTGTACTATCGCACCACAACTTCATCATCCCTTTTTTCTTCTTTCTAAATACCTTATTTTGCACACACCCTTTGACTTTCTCTTTCAAATCCTCCCATATCTCTTCCACTGACTCCTTTTCAAAGCGTTACTTCCTTAACTGCTCCTGATACTTCTCTATCGCCTCCCTTGTCCAGCTCACCCTCTCCTCCATCGACGCTCTTCCCCATATTGCCTTCCGTCGCTCTCCACCCTTATCAACAACCTTAATGGCGGATGGTCTGCCTCTGCCCATTATTCTACTGCGAATCTCTCCGTCTCTTCCCACCCTTGCATATTCATGACTACATAGTCTACAACCGATACCCCTACCTTGCTTACATATGTGTATTCTCTCTCCTCATCCCCTGTTACCATAGCATTCGCCACCGCCCAGCCTCTATCCCCCGTCCAGTACCTTAGAATCTCCCCCTCCTTATTTATTGTCTTATTCTTTGATTTTCTTTCGAAGCTCTATCCTTTCCTGTGCATGCCCCCTTCCCTTCCCATCCTTGCATCAAAGTCCCCTACCAGTATCACCGTACCCTCCTCTCTTTCGCCTAGCAATTTTTCCACCCTTTCTTTAATCGTTTTCATCCCATCCTTATTGTACACTGTCACAAACTTACACGTTACCTCTCCCATCTTGACTGCCCTCATTTTTACGCCCTCTCCTTGTCCCTCCCCGTGAACAACTTGCACTTAATATATATATATATATATATATATATATATATATATATATATATATATATATATATATGCTCATCCTCATCCCTGTTATGATTCCCCCACTAGACCTTGCTTTCTTCCTCACTCTGACCGCCTCCTGTAGCCTCCACCTATATCCCCTTGGCAGCTTTGGCTCTATTCTATCCCATTCTTTTCTCTCTATCCACGTCTCTGCCAGTCCCACAACATCAAATTCCTGGATATACCTCCAGAAATAGTACAGCACCTTCACCACTCCTCAACCCTGCTTTACCCCCACCCATCTACTTCCTACGAAAAAAATACCCCTGCACTTCCTTCAACAACTCTTTCTCCTCATCCCATACCCACATTTTCTCATCCGCTTTTATTTTGCGATACCCTACCTTCGCCGCTCTGTCTTCACTCCTATCCCTCATAGACCTGTCGTTTAGCATTCTCTGCACATCCGTTACCTTCCTCGTCAATTCGTGATCGATATAAACCCCCTTATCCTTTATCCTATTTTTATTTCTCATTACCCCCAACTTCTCTTTCCAGCTCTCCAATTCCACAACGGCTACTGCCTTGTCCTTTCTCCCCACCAGCCCAACTTTTCCTACCTCACCTTGCACCCACCCTATGCTTTGTAGCAGCGCCTCCACACCCTCCCTTTTCTCCCCGCTCTTTAGCTTCAACACTTTCATCACAATATTATTTCTCCTGCCGGCCTTCTCTTTTCTCTCCATTCCCAACTCCATTGCCATTATCCTTTCCCTATCCGCCCTCTCTTTCTTTTCATTTCTACGCTCTCTCTCTCTTTCTCTTCTATCACATTCTCTACCCTCTCCCAAATACCTTTTTTCTCACCCTCTCTATCACCTACTTCCATTTACGCCCTGCCCTTCACCTTCTCAAGCTTTTTTCCGTCCGTTCCTTCCACACCCTAATCTCCTCTTCCATCTGCTTTATTTTAACTTCGTTTTCTTTCCTCACCCTCTCTAATCCTTCTACTCTCTCCCCCAGCTCTTTCACCTCCTTTTCCCATTTCTCATCTCTGATCCTCAGGTCCTCCCTCATACCTTTCATATTGTCCTTAGTGCCACTTACATCTTCCTCAGTCCCCTGATCTCGCCCAACAACATCCCTAATACTCACTGTATTATTAATTCTCCGACTGCCCCTTCATTTTTGGGGAGGTGACCTACGTGTTCTCGTACTTTTCTTGAACGGACTCTCTACCGCGCTTTTTTCTGGACTCTCTTGGCTGTGTTTTTCTTATATATATTCTCTACGATGCCTCTGATTGGCCAGCGCGCCCCATAATGGGGACTGGTCAAACTTAATTGGCCAATCAAGTCTTTTTTTTTAAACCCGGGAGGACGGAAAGCCAAATCGGATTGGTATTATTTCCATTGTCCCTATTGATGTTAATAGGGTGTTTTACGATTTCGACTGCTTCTCTATGTATCTGTTTGTATGGGTGGGTTTTCTATAAACTTCATGTCCTAATGTGTTATAAGATCTTTTGTAAACTAATACATCCAAGAAAGGCAATTTTCCGTTTTGTTCAATTTCCATGGTGAATGTATATTAGGGTGTAATTGATTGGGGAAATCGAAGAACCTGTGTAGTTCATCTAGTCCATGTCTCCAGGTGAGAAAGGTGTCGTTAACGTAACAGCACCAAAATTCCGGTTTAACCTTGGATTGGTTAAAGATTTTAGTTTCTAGATTGTCCATAAAGATGTTGGCTATTACAGGTGAGATTGAAGATCCCATTGCTGCTCCTGAGGTTTGTTCGTAGAAATGGTTATTGAAAGAGAAGTAGGTATTATTGAGAAAGTGTTCTATCAAAGGTGTGAGATTGGAGGGGAAGTTTGCAAAGGATTTAATAATATCGATTGTATCAGAGATTGATTTTTTTGTAAAGAGAGATACTACGTCGAAACTCACTAGGATGTGTTGGGGTTGAATGTGAATCTGTTGCATCTTTCTGATAAAGTCAAAAGAGTTTTGGACGTGTGTGATAGAGTTTCCTGTGAAAGGATTCAGTTCTTTGGCGAGAAAGCGTGCTAGGTTGTAAGTTGGTGAGTTTATTGCGCCGACGATCGGTCTGAGTGGAATGTTGTTTTTGTGGATTTTTGGGAGTTCGTAAAGTTTTGGAAAGATGGGTTTTGTTAAGTGTGAGGAGGGAAGTTGGGCTTGGCGGAATATGTTGGCCGTGCCACGCCGTATTTCATTTGCTTTTTCGTACAGTTCTTCAATAATAGATCTAATGCTTTCACGATGATTCATTACAATAAATCTGAAGGAGGTTTTTCGGGTTTCAATCGTGTGCAAAACTACAAATCTTGCCGACGTTTCGTGAACATTGCAGATCACTTCTTCGGGGTTGACCTGAAACTGAAGTTTCAGGTTATGCTGTTCTTATATATGTTCACCCCGATACCTGTGATGAGACACCCCCAGTATTGGCGTCTGGACAGGGTGGGAAAGCGGAACCTCCGACGTCGTTATCATGCGACCGTAGCTCTTCATCAATGGGTAACTTGGTTCATGGATATATTCTGTTATATTTGCAGTAAATATGAAGTCAGCTCTTGGCGGAAATAAATAGATGAATAAGTGGAAAGGTTCTACAAAAAATGTAATTTCCATGGATTTGAGGTATTCTTTGAGGTTATGTTCGACGGTTTTGAGGTTATAAATAAATTCTTACCTGATTAGCTCGTAAAATAGTCTGATTAGACTCAACGACCCCAAAAACGCATCAATATGTGTCTGGTTCAATTTTGTGCAAGCAAAACGAGCCATTTTAGCGATTTTAAGGTGTTTTTTGAGTTAGGGTCAAACTAAGACCTGTTGGGCCAATTCTGATGGCGGATTCAGATTGAGCGCGTCAAAATACATGTCTCGTCCCTAGATCAAGATACTTTTCTTTTTTTAGCGATTGTAAGGTGTTTCTTTAGTTAGGGTCAAACCAAGACCCGTTGGGCCAATTATGATGGCAGATTCAGATTCAGCGCGTCAAAATACATAGGAATCTATACCTTTTGTCCCGAGATCAAGATACTTTTCTTTTTTTTTGTGTGGCTGTATTATAAGGGTTAGGTTTGAAAGCATCTGTAAGCTGTAAGCTGTACCTCGCCCTTTGGGTTCTTATATTAACTCTGACTGCCATGTACATATCCCTCTTGTTACGAACTCAATAAAGATTTATTGAGAAGTTGTAGGCTCCGGAAGCTACGATCATGGTTCTTT